>PVLD010026759.1:0-21745 GCA_004027595.1 Dinomys branickii
AGTTGCTTTGTAGTATAATTTCAGGTCAGGGATTGTGATTCCACCTGACTTGTCCTTATTGCCCAGGATTGCTTTTGCTATTCTGGGTCTCTTCTGGTTCCAGATGAATTTGAGGCATATTTTCTCTAGATCTGTGAGGTATGTTAACGGTAGTTTGATGGGAATTGCATTGAATCTGTATAACAGTTTTGGTAGTATGACCATTTTTACAATGTTAGTTCTTCCTAACCATGAGCATGGTATGTTTTTCCATTTATTGAAATCCTCTTCAATCTCCTTTTTCAGAGTCTTGTAGTTTTCATTTCTGCAATTCTTCATCTGTTCCTGGGACCTCACTTTTCTTGGTAATCTAACAGGTCAAGAGGATAGTTCTTCCTGTTTGAGTATTTTGCATAGTCAGACCCGGTGCTACTCAACTAGCCAAAACAAGCAACATGGCTGAATCAAAAGTGAAATGGAACCAATGCAGATGGTGCACACCTGTAACCAGAGCACCAAGGGAAGCTGAGGCAAGAGGATCACAAGTTCAAGTCCCACCTGAGCAATTTCGTGAGACCTTGTCTCAAAAAAAAAAAAAAAAAAAAGGGCTGGGATGTAGCTTAGTGGTAGAGCACCTGGAATTGATGCTCAGTGACTCAAAGAAAACAAAGAGGCAAAGGAAAATATATTTGCTTCATTCATGACAGGAAGTACTATTGCATAGTGGGCACACAGAAAATGACAGCATCAGAACTAATCAAGCAGCCTATCAGTCTCTTCTCAACCACAGTTATGCATATTCCTTTTCCACACAAATTATGATAAACCTCATCTCAGGACCTCCATAATTTTCATCAATTATGCTTTAAATTCCGCCGGGAATTTCCAATCTGATATGTTAAGTTGAAGTGTGGCATTCCTCAATCTGAAGACATTATCAAAAAAGATTAGTTGTCAACTCTACATAAGCTAATACACAATGTTGAAACAGTAGCAATTTATGAGCGACCTACTTTAGAGACCAGCTTCTAGACCATTGTAATCCTAAAATCACACTACAAAACCATTACGTGATTCTCTTATTCTCAGTGCTTGGGATATTTATTTATTAGGTAGGAATACTCATGACACTGACACTTCCTTTCTGCTCCTTACCTATTCATGAGGAGGACACAGGGAGATATGTTATCTCTTACACACGGGCACATGCTGCTTCAAGAAAGTTGGGGGTCCCAAGGCCATCTCAGCAAAGGGTACAGAATCAGCACTCTTAATTCCAGAATGGCAGCAAATATATCACTGAGCTGTATAATTCATTTAGTGGCTTTTCTTAGACTGGTCTATCAGTGATGTCAAACATAAGTTCCCACTGAAACACAGAGGAAATGGATAGATTTCTAGATACGTATGAATTACCAAAGATGAATGAAGAATATATAAAAATCCAATAACTCAATATCAGGCAGTGAAATTGGGAATGTAGTAACTTGCCAATGAAGAAAAGCCCAGGTCCTGATGGATTCACAGTTGAATTCTACAAGAAATTTAGAGAAGACTTAACACCAATTCTTCTTAAACTCTTTAATGAAATTGAAAGGGAAGGAATTCTTCCTAATTCATTCCTGGAGGCAAGTATTATCCTAATACCCAAACCAGAGAAAGACACAACAAAAAAGAGAACTACAGGTCGATCTCCCTAAAGCATATAGATGCAAAATTCTCAAAAAAATAGTAGCAAACAGACACAACAAATCATCAAGAAGATTATAAACCATGACTAATCGGGATTCATCCCAAGAGGGCTGGGATGGTTCAAAATACTCAAATCCAATTTGACTTTAGTTTACTGCATGGTGAAAGATATGGGTCTAGTTTTAGTCTTTGGCATGTGGAAAGTCAGTTTTTTATCCATTCCTCAGATGATGGGCATTTGGGTTGTTTCCAAGATTTAGCTATGGCAAATTATGCTGCTATAAACTTGGGTGCACATATATTGCTGTGTTGTTTTTAATTTTTCTAGGAAAATACCAAGAAGGGGAATAGCTGGTTTAAGTAGGACTTCTAATCCTAGTTTTGTGAGGAATCTCAAACTGATTTCCACAATGGTTTCACCAATCCACACTCCCACCAACAGTTCAATAGGGTTCCTTTTTCCCCACAGCCTCTTCAGCTTTTGTTATTGGTTGATTTCTTGATAACAGCCATTCTTTCCAGGGTGAGATGAAATCTCAGTGTTGTTTTAATTTGCATTTCTCAAATAACTAATGAAATTTCTGAAAGGAAGGAACAACTGGCATGATGGAAAGAAGAAAAAAGAAAGAAGGAAGGCAAATATATATATATATATATATATATACATATATATGTATATAGAAAAATAGCTGGGATAACTGTACTGCTGATATCTGATGGTATATTGAAAGGAATAGTTAAGGCTCAAATTTTTTTATATTCTGACCAATTTTGCATGCTTACATCTGGTAATCTCAGCAACTGATTTGAAGACAACAATATGCAGTGGAACAACTGTTAGTGAATTCCTATCATCTTGTCTAGTGAAACTACTCTCTCTAATGTTCTATCTAATAGTTATTTTTTATTCTCTTTAATGGTTTGAACAATCTTCCATTCTTACATCTGGTAATCTTAGCAACATAGTTTAAGTAACAATATGTAATATGACAAGCACTGTTAATTCCTATCATTTTGTTTTTAAACCCTCTATAACTTTCAATGTGCTTGCTTTGTTTTGTTTATGTTTATGATGTTGGTATGCTGCTATTGTTCCTTTTTTTTCTTTTACTACTCTCTGTAAAATAAAAAATAATAAGTTTCCACACTGAGGGAAAGATTTTTGTCTGTGCTGACCAAGGAAGAAGTCAAAACCGCATGTAGCAACTAAGCACTTGAAATAGAGATAATATAGCTGAGGAATCAAATTTTAGATGTTAATCCCCATGTATGGGTAGTGGGTTAACCATCTAAGGTAACAAAACTAAAAGTCGCTTCTGATATTGAGGCCACTTTGTCTTTAACTTTCCTAGATGCTCCTTTGTTCAAATAAGTATACTAGTTTCTACCATTGATTTTCAGAGGTCCTTATCAAAGGGATCTGTAACCATGCATTTGCTGGTCTTTGTTTTGTGCCCAAGAAGCTGGAGGCTGTGTTCTAGGCTTAAGCTTTACCCTCAGCATTTCTCTAAATTGCAACTTCTTTCACTATGTGGAAAGGCTGGAGATGAGGATGCCATCATCTCTAACGGCTCCAGTCAGCAACAGAATCTTTAACGAAAACAATGAAGGACTAAGATGCCTATAAATTGCTGAAGGTTAGCTGGGCCTAGTGGCACACACCTGTCATACCAGCGCTTGTGAGCCAACTCAGCAGCATCACCATGAATTTCACCATGAGTTTGAGACCTGCCTGCACTACACAGTGAGTTCAAGGCCAACCTGAACTGCATAGCAAGACCCGGTCTCAGGAAAAAAAGAAAAAGATGCTAAATATACCTAAACCTCATTTCTTTGTTAAAACGCTGCATCAGTACAACATCTAGGGTCAGGCAGTTTCATTGAGGTTGGTTTATACCTGCACTGCATGGTTGTTTTGTGATTTTCCTCCTCCTAGGGCCATCAGTCTAGGCCAAAAATGTCATTCCTTTGGTCAAATCAGGGTCACAAGAAGACAAGTCCAACAACAGCCATTTTTATGTTTTTTGTGATGTGAACACTGCAAATATCACATCACATAGAACACGCCCCATGGCTGAATCTAAACTCAATGAGCAAGTAAATAGTGCCTCTTCAGAGAAAGGAATCGTAAAGTCAGATGCTGAAGCTTACAGCTACCGTAATGCACTGTAACACAGTAACTTTGGTTAGAGAAATAAGCTCACAAATAATGAACAGAACTGGCCCCCAAGGTGGTGAAGGAAAAAGAGGAGGAAACTGGATATAAAAAACATCAATGTTATTACATCATAGAACAGTGGACTACTAAGGTAGGGAAGAAGCACTGGGCTATTTAGTAAAGTCCAACATTTTAAAATTTGGTTTCTCTCTAAGGGAGCCACAAATGTGTTCTCCATGTTATTTTTTGAATGCTTGGCTTGATAAGAATCTTGCCATCATTCCTATTTATTATAGAATATATTCTGGGAAATCTATATTCTTCATCTATCTTTTAAAATCCTTTCTGAAATGCATCAGAGGATGGTGAAACAATTCTGACATGAATCTGTCACTACTTGCTGTCACCTTTACAGAAAAAGACCATTCCTTCATTGGGAAGATGGTACTCTGTGCATTTGAGGTCCACCATGAGGCTCAGCCCCAAAGTGGCTGACCTGCAACCTGACTTGACACAGTCCCACCTCTCCTACAGTGTAAATGTGACTTAGGTTTGGAGTCATACTAAATTTATTCTAGTTGCACAACTCATTTTCTAGATTTTTAAAGCTGCTTTTTCATATTGGACATGCTACTATCATAAGGGTTGGCATGCTAGGGAGACGATCAGCTAGTGAGGAGCTTGGTGAAAGTTGGTTCACTTAGATTTGGTGGTGAATTCTGGGTTACCTAAGTGGCTGTGTGTCAAATGTTCTCTGACTCTACTTTGACAAGAAATATTCCTGGAACATGTAATTGTTTTATCTTTACCAATGATTTCAATAAAACTATTAAAGTTATGTTCACACAAATCAGTAGATGACAATAAATTGAGTATAGTTGCCTCTAACTCAGTAAAACAGGAATAATTCACATGAATTCTCAATTAACTGGAGAAAGAGATAATCAGAGAAAGGATAACATGCACTGTGAATAATAGCCAGCTTTTCTACTGAAGCATTTGAGGCCATGAGAGACAGAAGAGTCCAAGTCTTGTTGGACACAAATACAAGATTAAAAATAAAGATATCAGCAAGGGCATCAAGCTGACAGAGGCCAGTACTGTTTAGTTGCTCCATCTTCTTAATTATTAATTGGTTCTAATGGACAGTTAATGATAATGACTAATAACTTTGAGGAAATAAATACAAGAGAGTAACTGCAAATGAGAAGGCTGACTCGGGGCCTAGCAGAATCTAGGGATGAGGCTGGCAGATGCCCATCGCACGGCACTCTTATTGGATGTTGATGCTTGCCTAAATGTATATTATAGATGCTTATTTAGCTGGGGAAGAGGCTTTGAAGAGAACTGAGCTCCACTGTCCGCTTTTTCATGAAATACTCAAACATACCCATTTATATTCAAGGAAGATAAGACATATTAATAGAAGAGAAACAGATGAGAATCAGATCCATATTTTTAATATTGTGAGAAGAAACAAACCTCTCTCAAGCCTGCTTACCAAAAGCAGGGCTCTTTTCAGATTCCCATTAGTGTCTGCATGGGATTCAGCCAGTGGAATACTTAATATTAATTTTATTTCTTAAGAGGGCTATGGATTTTTTATATAAGGAAATAGTACAACTGTGAATATGCTGGCTACCCTTGTTCCTTTTATTCCTGCAAGAAGGAATTCAGTGCCAGTAAATGGCTGCCACGAGCTGCTTGCGTTTCTGAGAAATGGGAGATGCCCTGGCCCAAGCCCTTCCTATTCCAGATGTTGCTTCATCAAATGTGAAATTCAACTGGGGCTTCATTATTAACACTCATCACATCTTAGCTTCAGTTATGTATGCTAATTTATTCCAAGGCCTCTTGTTTGCCATCTTCTCAAAGTGGATTATTTCAAGTGGACTAGTAGGGTGGGAAAGCAGAATAGGAGAGAGCCAGTTGTTGCCTTCATCTCGGGCCACAGCAGACAGAGGGAGGAACGGCCACCACCCCTGGTCAGTGCAGCTCAACACAGCAAAGCAGTGGCATGAGCAGGCATGGCAGCTCATGGATTTGGTACTCTCAGGCAGCCCCAAAGACCCCTGCACTTAATCCCTAACTGCTTTCCCAGAAATGTACAGTCAGATCATGGGTTTTGTGAAGCCAGGTGAAAAACATCAAGTCATTTACCAGTCTGTCTACCAAGCCACTGCCCAGCATTAGTTCTAGGTGTATGTGTTTAATGGGACAAAAGAATGCATGTTTGTGTATCTGTAAGTTTGACTACTTAAAGCAGCAGGATTTAATAATTACTAAATAATTGTTAGGTCACCTGCATGTCATTCAACCTTTCAGTACTCAGACTTCCATTCTGTAAGTGGGATTAAAGTGACACATAGTTTTGTGTACTTAGTTGAAGATTTGGGGACATTTATAATATCTAGCACAGTGCCAGACACACAAAGGGTGCCTGCTTAGTATCTCAGAAGGATAGTGGAAATAGAAGAATAATTTTAGTCCCTGGCCTTAGAAGTTTAAGAAGTATGTGTCCAAGGTTGCAGTGAGGACCCAGGGAAAGGAAAGAGTAATACCCAGATCTTATAGTGACCGATCTCACCTAAGGGTGAAATCAGATTCTGCTGAGTTCGATCCCCAGTACCGCAAAAAAAAAAAAAAAAAAAAAAAAGAAATCAGATTCTGAGTATGCAATTTCCCAAATGGGCGATTTGGCACAGGCTTTTCTGGGCCTCAGTTTCCTCATCTTGAAAATAAGGATAGCTTTGCTCATTAGCATTACTGCAGCCAGTGAGGCTTACCCAAGGTATGATTATTGCTAATTGAAATAAGGATCACAACAGACACCTGCCTGAATGAATTCCTAAGAGGAAGGAATGAATATTTTAGATTCCAATATTCAGAGTCATGCCTGGCATACGATAAGCGCTCTGTAGATGCCAGTTATTGTTGTGAATAATAGATGGGCAGAGATCCTGTCAGTCATGCACCATAATAAAGCAAGCTTGAATAGAGAGGAGACTGGGAGAAGCCCATGGAGGGTCCAGGAAACAGCTGATATTAGAATAAAAAAAATAAAAACAGGAGCATACTAGTAGGATTTAAAGACTTACATCCTAAAATCATACTTACAAGGCTCAGACTTACAAGATCTGAGACTGTGATTTCCCAGGTTTTTGAACTGTGTCCGTTCATCCTTCAATCAGTAATAGCCAAGGCACAGGGCTCTGGTTCACAAGCACAGTAATCAGAAAAGTGACATCAGTTCCCCGAAGGAGAAAGTGTAAACATGATAGGTGATCCAAGAAGGAAGGACAATTTTAAAATGAACTGTAAAAGCACTTGGAAATTCTGTTTTCTCTGATATCCACATAGAGGGTATGTTGGCTGGGATGTTTAAACTTAGTAGCAAATATGTTGTGGTGGTTATGATAATAAGCTTTCTCATTCCTTTCCTCAGCCTAAACCATTTAGTTTTGATTTAATGAGATTCCTTTTCAATTGCTGCCCCTTGATAATCTGCATAGCTGTACAATAGCACAGTAGAGCATTTGAACACCTTAATTTCATTATTTTAAGATATATGAGTTCCTAGGCTTTTCTTTCACTTACTTCCTCCATTAAATAGGTTGGTTTTTAGCTCACTCAGCTCCAAAGACAACCATTCTTGGCTATGTCATGGAAAATGAAAAGTCGGAAACGTGGAATACACTAGCCTAGGCATCTATCTATAAAGCCTGGTTTATTCCTGGTCTGAGACTAACCACACAGGAGATCATTCTTGAAAGGTTAACACATTCTATCCACATTTCTCAACTCTAGAGGCGATATTTGACTTTAGCAATGCCAACTTGTAGCATCTTCAGTAGATTTGGCTCTGCAAAGAGAACTGAAGTCACACGTAGGATCTTTAGGAGAGGCAACATGAACTTTATCAGGTTGAAAACGTCTGTCACACGTGATAGAAGGATAAGATCTGGCAAAAAATACTTCTCCAGATACTTGCTGTTCAGGAACTAGATGGTTCCTTCCTTCATTAAAAATGCCTTCACTGAGTATGTGGCAGTGTCTGCTCCTGCTGCAGGCAACAGAAGAACGAGGATGAATGAGCTGCGGTCCCTTGTCTTGGTAAAGTGCAGATTTTAACAAATGTAATACAAGTTGTCTCTAAAGTTCATACAAGCTTTAAAGTCACATGGATTCTTGGTTTACCTGGAGGTATAAAACCTAGCTTCTTCAGAGAAATTCTTTTTCCCATTTAACTCACCAGCCATTCACTATCTTTCACATAAATAGAGTATTGTGAACCCATGCATTGGACAGTCTCATGGACGGGTGTCGCTCTGTGGGCAAGGATTACCACTGTATGCCTGATCAAATGCAGATAGTCCTGGTGCCCTTACCTCCCAGTCAGCAATCTCAACCCCCACTGCCCGCATCACTGGTACAGAGGCTTAGAGGACAGCATTAAAACCGGTGTCTTTGGACACTGAATGTAGCTGTCAGCCAGCTGATCCTATAGAATGGATTTTGCAAAATTCCTTCCCCAGCTTCTCTAACACTAGCTTCTTATTCCAATTTGGAAGTGGGCTTGCATAGACAGGAGACACAGAGACAGCACTGGAGCATTTGCTGCAAGGAAAATCAAACTCCAGCTTCTACCCTGGGATTTTATTACCTGGTTGAATCCCCAAAGGTCCTCATCCCTTCTCTACACCCAATCAACATTCACCTGTCTGGACCTTGATCTTAGTTGTGTTTATTTGGGGGGGTGAAGTAGATTTGTATCTATTTATCAATCTCTTGTGGGATCTGTTACCCCAAGACAGGATACTCATTCATGCCTGATCTTTTCTGACCTTAAAAATTTTAAAGTTGTCAAGCGTGTATTGCTCATATCCTGGTAACACAACATCATCAGGGAAAAAGAGTGCTTTGTGACATCCTTTAGCCGACCCAGCTAGACTCTGCACAGCACCTCTGCCTCACACACTGGAGAGGATCTCCTTTTTGCAGATTTCGGAAGCAGACAGCTATCAGAGGTGTTGCAAGGAACCAGCAAGAGCCACTGGCAGGTTTCCTGTTTTGAAAATCAGAAAGGAAGAAAAGCTGTAAAGAAACCCTTGATAGTACCACTCTCCAGAAGAGTCGCTGTTAGGCAGTGTGAAGTTCTTGATTCTTCATGCTGGCTTCTCTGCTCTCTTTCTTCTACCCATTCGCCCCAAGTGGCCCAGTGTCTCTGTTTCTCTGTCTTCTGCTCGGGTACAGTTAACCAGCAGAACATTCTTTCTAAAGCACTGCTGCTTCAAGCACACAGCCTTCCTTAGTAGCCTTAGTAACTCTCTTGGGCTACGGAACGTGGCCTTTGGTAATCTGGCCCCCACTGTCTCATCAACACCACCCCTCTCTCCTGCTCACCATCCTCCTCCTCCTGCAAACCTCCCCACCCCTCTTCCTTCCCATGTGCCCTGTGTTCCACTTTCATTTACCTCTCGGTACTCCTACCTGAGTACTTCTAAGGGCTTTCCATAGGCCATGCCATAGATGTGCTGTCTTCTCTCTTAATCCTGCACAGATACACTTTTCTGAACTGGTTGAAATGTATGGATGATAGGTGTCCAGTTTCAATAGTTTGGACTGAGGTAGGCAAGCACCATTTCAATTAAGATAAACATGTCCACCTCCTGAAAGTCCTTTTTCTGCCTGCCCCTTTGGCCACTATTATGAATAGTTTTACCCATTTTAGAACTTCAAATAAATGGAAATATCTACTCTGTTGTATTTAGTTTCTTTCATTCCGTATAGCATGTTCGAGATTCTTCTATGTTATTAAGTATAACATAGGCTATTCTTTTTCCTTGCTCAATAGTATTCCATTGTGTGAGCATAGCATTATATTTCTATCTTTTTGTACTATTTATTTGTGTACTACTCTTTACATCAAAAAATGACTCAGCCAATAGCTTTATATTTCTTAAGAATCATTACAATTTTGTGAACTCTCTCATTTCCCCTTCACATTATTTTTTGTATAAAAGGAAGGAAAATTTCATTCTTGCTGTATGCTGGAGTTCATGCTGGACTATCTTGTTTAATTCTCACTACAGCTCTATGTAGGAGATTATCATCCTATCTTACATGTGAGAAAACTGAGACTCTAAGGCAGTAAGTATCCTGCCTCTGGTTATGCATTAAATGCAGGAAACACGATTTTAACCTGGATCCAAGGTGCTTGATTTATCTCTGCGTGCATTTTGTTTTACACATAAAATCTTAACTATGCCTTCACTGTTGGATTCAGCGGTGTAGTCTGTAGTTTGCAGACAGCTTTCAGTGAGATGCATGATAGCAACTGAAAACACACAGCAAATGTGTAATAAGGAGTCCTCATGAGCCACTGCTACCCAGTCCTATGGCAGCTAACAAAGTGATGTCAGACAGGTTTTCCAGAGACGTGCTGACATGTGTTCTTCCCATGACATCCTTTGATGTGTTATTGCAGCTATTTCCCAGATTATGTCTACTACACCGTGACTAACTGAATAAACAAGCAAATAAAAGTGCTCATTTTGAGACCACACAAATATACAGACTCTCAAAAGGTAAACAATTTTGTTTGAAAATTAAAATGAGGAGAGTATTTCTCTTACTAGTGATCTCTTTCAAAACCTGGGAAGAGCCTCCAAGGTGTGTCATTGACATTGTAACCATCTGTAGAACAACAAAGAAAAGACCATCAACTTAAATCACCAGGACTGGTGTCTGGCCCTGGGTATCTGGGAAACAACAAACTTGGTGGCAATGCCTAAGGGAAGGTCTTTGTAGGACAAATTCCAGAATCAGGGTGAAACAGGAGTGCTGCTCAGGGAGAAAAAACCACCACTGATCATTTTTAAAGAGATTTCTTGACCGATAAAATACAAAGAGTGTGCCTGGGGTGGGTGGGGTATCAAAAGAAAAGTCTCATATTTAAAAATGTGAAAGAAGCAATGAAATAAAACAAATAGAATTCAGACAAGCTGCCAGGAAGGGAGGCGTAGGCATGGAAGAACTGGAATTTATTCTTTTGAAGGTTAATTATGATCCCTAATGATGTGCCAGGGAGAAGATGGTATACAAGGCAGACAAGACTCCTCTCAGGGCTAAAGTTGCTTTCTAATGAGTGACAGCAGAAGGTGAGTGAGGAAACTGTCTCAGGTAATAATAAAAATTAGAAATAAGGTGAAAAGGATGACACTATCAACACTGGCCTCAGGTCAGGGTGACATTACAACAGCCATCCGCGGAGTGAGAGCCTTAGCAAGGAGCAAGTGTGGAAGTCGGGAGCTAAGTGGCAAGCAGTTTTCAGTTATTTATTTTCTGATTATTGTGCGCAGGATTCTAGTGTAATTATTCCTCTGCTTTTATTTACAAATCCTCCCCAAGTCCCCATGAGCTAAAAGCTGCTTCAAATTCCATTTTACAGAGAAGGAAACTGAGGGGTCCACAGGTAAAGCTATGTGCTTCCCTAGCGAGTGCTGGAGCCAGTGTTTAAACCATGAGTCTGACTCCAGCGTCTAAGATCTAACAGTCCTGGGAATTGGCCCTTGCTGTACCGGTCTGCCTCTGCCACATGTACTATTGTCCTGTTAGAATGAGCCAGTCAGCAGAGAAGAGTTCATATTGCCAGAAGAGAGAGGAGCCTTGTAGCAAAGAAGTCCCTAAAAAGTCAAGATTGAAAGAGACCCAAGCAAAATAGCGTAGAAGATGAGATTTGTCTCACTGAACAGGGCAAGCAGGGGTGTAAACGCAAATAGTTTTATAGATTTGGTGGAGGGGAGAGCAAGGAATTTCCAGATGCCTTTTCCCTTTTCATCAAATTATGAAGCGAGCTCTTCTCAGTCTTGCTCATGACACTATGAAGTGAGAAAGGGGGATATTGATGCTCTGAGCTAAAAGAGAAATAGAGACTGTGTGGTCACAAAGGGCACACACCAGGGAGGCCCAGCACACTGCATGTGGAGCCTGTAGAGAGAGGATGCTGATTTGAGGTTGAAACAGTAAGACTGCACACGTTTTTCTTCCCCAGACCCACTCACTGGCTTTGGAATAGGCACAAATAAGCAATTTTCGTGTTTATCAGGGTGAGGTTTCATCAGGTATGTTGGAAGGAGAGATGTTGGTAGTGTCATGAGTTTTTCAGACACAGACACTGAGATGAGGTTTGGGGGCAGATGTTTATTATGGATCAATACTTGTGAAAGGAGAAGGGAGGATGCAAAGTTTGGCAGAGAAAGGAATCAACCAGAAATACACACATTGCAAAACATTGGATCAGCCTCCTTGGGAGATCTAGAGCAAATACAACCACACTGGGGCTTTCCACATGACTCTGTCAGTAAGAGGACCTGGATGACTTTCTTAATCCTGCCTTGCTCAATTCACAAGTGCTGGCTGCTCAGGAAGGGCTGAGGCTTCAGCTGGGGCAGCTCTGAGGTGGAGCCCACTCTGAAGGACTTGAGAGATGATGATCATCTGATGATGGACATGGTTATACCAGGAGGCAGATCTCTTCTCAGAGGAAGATTGGAATATTACATTTCTATGTCTGTGACTGTTAACCCTTCGATGTCTATTTGATTCAATTAGGAAACACCTAGCAGGTTAGCAGAGCACACTCCTCGCTGAATCTGTTGGGTCGTGGAGGTGTGGCCATGAGTACTACAACTGACCCCTGGCCCCTTACTGTCTGGCCATTTTCTCCGGCTCTGCACCCCAGCACATGCACTTTCCCTGTGAACTGAGCAGTTTTCTGCCACACCTTCTGGCACCATGTCTCTGTTTAGAACTCAGCTGACCATGGACTGAATCCCTGACATCCTTAACCAGAATATGTTTTCTTTCCTTTCAGTGTGAGTGTCTGGTGCTGTGTCTAGCAATTGAAAAGCAGACAAATACAACGTGTATCACAGAGAGTTTGTGCAAATAGTATTATAATGATAGATCAAGTAAGTTAAGGCAACTAAAGACAAATGTGGAAAAATGAATTCTTCCTCACATTACGTGGAACGTGGGGCTCCCACAGCATGGAAGAGGTCATAGAAAAGTTCCACATATGCTGGATGATCCCAGCTGATACAGATTTTGGTGATTCTTTGCATCGATCTAAAAATAATCTCAGTGTATGTAAAACCCTCAGATCCAACTGTGCATATTATAATCCTTCTGGCAATCTCCATTGCCCATATGTATCAAACCGTGTAAAGGTACCACAAAATTAATATATTCCCCATGAGAAAGACAGGGCTCTTCTTTTTCACAAGAGGTGAGGCCTACTTAGTGTGATTAAAGCTTCTCTCATGGGGTGAACTGAAGGAAAATATGAACCTGCAGAAAATTAAGCAGACAAGTAAATGACCTCTTAAACTGCCTTTCTTCCTGGTTATGTGTGTGACTGTACTTTGATTTTTTACATATATGTAAGCTTAAGTCACTAGGACCAAAGTATTATGTTTGAAAATGATTTATTTGTAAATTTACACTTACATTTAAAAGGTGAACTGAGTCAGAAAATAACACCAAGAAAGCCTTTCACCTTCCTGCACTTCTGCTTGATACAGATGATAGACTATGTGCCGTATTACACCTCCCCTTCCCTGAAAGACATTGGTATCCTTGGCCATCACTTAGAGGCTCCCAGTTGTAGACTCTGCCACCTAATACGATTTCTGCCAATTCTGTCCTCCACTATCCCCTTAACCAAAATTGTCCTACTTTGTGCCACTGTCATTTGTTCCTAAGGAGTAAAAGATGCTGTGCTGCCTTCTTAATTTTCTGAAAATTACATGGCTAAAAGCAATGGCTTTTGTTGCTAACAAAGGATTGTTTCATCTTACTCTGCAATAGTTTTGCACACAGGCAAAAAAGAATTATCGTAATGACAAATCTAACAGAATGGGCTATTAGCGGCTAAGTTTAGACTAAGGCTTTACCCTAGTTACTATGTTTAGACTTGAAAATGAAAATATTATTTCAAGATGGAATGGAAATTGTTCACCGTGCTGCTCCATGGGAAAGAAATAGTTGCTGAAAAGAGTTTGAGGTGGTTATGAATACAATGCAATTATTCTATTGAAAACATTGGCGAGATGAGTATTTTTCTAAAGATAGAAACCAAGTCAGCTGGAACTTATTCAACAAGGTCCCTACTCACCCTTGTAGATGCTCGCCACCCCAGCACACACACACACACACACACACACACACACACACACACACACGCAGGGGGAAGAAATGTAATATTGTTGTAATATTTGTAAGTAGTCCGATGCTAACAAGCATTTATTCCCAAGCTCTTGCATCCTGCTCAGGAATGGAGTTGTGCTGTAGAGTGTCACAGTCCCACTGAGGAAGCTGCTTCTTCCTCTCTGACTTGGTTTCCTTATCTGAAAACTGAAGGGTCTAAATACACAAGTGAAAGCCCCTTCCAGGTCACATATTTCATAATGAGTCTTCCATGGAAATGACAGAACGGTCTCTGACAGTTCTGCTTGTTACTCTACAAGCTTCCCCTGGTTTGTGGGGCCAGCGTAGAGCAGGAGTGGTGGTGAGCATAGCACAGAAACAGCAGTTTGGGAAATTTGCTTTGTAACTAATACAATCCAAGTCACTTTACAAATCTTGTATCTCCTTTTATCCATGGAACACCAGCAGATTGTGTTCACTGTCAGATGAAACTGAAGGTCAGATTTTCAAAAGGATAAACACGTTATCTACCAGGGCATTTGAACCCTGGACAAAGCTACATTAATTTTATGATTTATAGTTTTCCTACATTGATTTTATGATTTATAGCTTTCTACGTGTTTAACATAGAAAGCTTGTTCTACTCATAAGGTAAATTAAGCCATGAGTGCATCATAGGGTGTTGTACCCCTTTTCGATATCTTCTTGTGAGGGAAAATCTTTCAATAATTTAAATGTAGTACTTAAGAATCAGGCTGGGTTGGCCCCCAGCTTCATGATAACTCACTTGAGAAGGAGAAGAGCCTAGTGTCCTATCTGTGAAATGACAAGAGCAATACCAGCTTACATTTCAGAGGGCCCTTAATAAGCTCATGTACATAAAGTGTTTCTCTCTCTTTCTACCTCCTTCCTTATAGGGTAATGTATTAATTTCCTGACATGAACTCATCATCAGCTGAACATTACGGGAGAACAAATTTCTAGTACACAAGGAGATAACCTGTGACTTACAGAGGAAGTAGCCATGAACAGGACACAGATTCTGGGTAAGGTGGCATCTGCACACCTACATCCCCCCACCACCTTCCCACTTACACTGGTGCCCTGTCATGGATTCTGACTGAATGACCAAGAAGAGAAGTGTCTTTTTCACTTTGATCCAGGGAAAGTGAATGAAAGTTTTCCTTCCCTATCCAGTAATCCTGGAAGTCGGTTGTAAATATGGCACCAGGATGGCACGGGAGAACCTCTGCCAGCTGAGGTCACTGAATGGCTGAACTTGTGCAGGAAATTCCTTTATCAAGTGCACTTGATGGGCAGGACCGTGAGTGACAGTGAGTCACAGAGAGGGGAGGCTCTTGAATCGTAACCTACTCTGTCCTGACTGGGAACCTGGAGCTGTCACAGAAGCCTGTTCTAGGTATGGAGGAGGTAGGGATGAGGGAGTTCTGCCAGGCATGTCTACATCCACTTAGACGTCTGCAAAGTATTTATGAGGAGGACACTTATGTGGAAGTTTTGAAAGCTATATTCACCAAAGCACCATGGGAGTTGGAGGCTGGGGACCATCACTGAAAGCAGAAGTAAGAGCAGTAAGAAAGGTATAAAGCTATACTCACGCATGTCCCACAGCCTAGTGAGCACTTATGTCCAGAGTGCAGCAAAGCTGACCGTGTGATGCTGTGCTATCCCAGCCCCAGTGAGAAACCGTATCTTGTAGATGTGTGCATATCCCTTTCTTCTGAGAGTAAAAGAGAAAAGGAGGAAAAAACACACGTGGAATCTCAGTAGAGCTATTCATCAATTTCATAACTTTGCCTTGATTTAGTCCTGATTGAGAACTGGAGAAAGAGTTGATCACTTGTCTTTATTTTTGTTGATGCCCATACAAACTTGCCACACCCTCTTATTCCTGCCCCAGTGGGTTTTCAAGCTGAACCTGACACTTACCCCAATGGCATTCTGGTACACAGTATCCACATTTCACAGGGGACTTCTCATCTCATAAAATCCGCTTAATATGTGTGCTTAATTACAAGGGAAGAGATCAAGGTCTGCAGGTGAAAGGCTAACCAGGGCATTCAGTGCTGAACCACTTAACAGCTGCCCCAACACTTGGAAGAACTGTATTTTAAAATAGTGTTTGAAATATATTTAAACTCAAATAAATAAAACATATTTTCCTGTAAATGATGCCAAGTCCTGCCAATTAAACTCAGATCTATTTAAAAAAAATCTTTAGCTCTCAACAAATGCTGGCTGCTTTTTCCCACTAAAAGCAATTCTGAGCACTCACACCCTCCCTTCCCCCCACATCATTATGCTGTGTTCCTCTTGTTAATATTTAAAGCTTCTGAAACTGTTTTTCCCATATGCTTTTGGACTGGAATGGAAAACTGAAGTTTTTTTATGTGTGCAAAGGCTTGTAAAAATATAATCTCTTGGGCTGCTTATTAAGAGAAGACATTGCTAATATCAACAAACATGAAGTCTCGACTAAATATAAGAAAAAAAGAAAGACTTAGAGGAAAGTCAGATGCTTTAATAATACTATTCACAAGACACTATTATTCACCATGAAACTTAATAATAATGCTACAATGACCATAATTTCTGAGATGAAATACCAGTTGTTTTGGCAATCGCTTGACATATCCTCTTTGACTGTAAACTCACAATTACCGTACAACTATTTTTCACATAAGGAGCCTGAGTATCAGTGACTGAAAGAATTTACCCAAGAATTCAGAATTTTTAAGAATCTGAACTAATATATGTACCTGCATCTATCTAACATCAATTTGAATGACTACACCACTATCCTGTCTTTAAATTTTATAGTTGGTTTTGTTATCCAGCTCTAATATTTGAAACCACAGAACACATACTTTAAATATCTATTGCAGACTCAGTGATGACTATTCTGTTATTTGAATCATGGATCCCTGTGTAGACATGAATTTTTAAATCAATAAAATTGGGAAGTATCACCTCTGAGTCCAGGGGTTGGTAGATTATAAGAACACTGAGATTTTTGTCTTCCTGTTAGATTTGGGGATTTGGGCTAGAATTTAATGGGCTAGTTCAGAAATGGTTCAGCATCTTCGGTGGATTCCGGGGAAAGTCCTCCTAAAGGTAATTTTCATGATTGCCTCTGATAGAGCCATGTACAAAAATTGGCTCAGAAAGCTGGAGACTTTAGAGGAGAAAAAGTGTGACTGTAATGAGCTCATTCTTAGTTCTACCTCTAAGCACGGAGACCTTATGGATGCGTGGCTCAGTATCACTGAGAATTTGGGTGAGAGAGAGGAGTGGGCTCTGCAACAAACACTGATATCTTGTTTTATTTAAAATGCATCCTCTTTAATCAATTGCTCACTACTCTGAGGAAGACGCTCGTCCCACACACTGCCCAGCTCACGGTCCTTTCCTCCCAGGATGAAGACATCCTGGCTCTCACTGGTTTCTCTGGCCTGGGGTTGCTCTGTGCTTCCCTTTACCACCTATAATTCAGCCACTCTGGATATTCAGGTCCAGCAAAGCTCCACGCTCCGTGGCAGCAGAGCTGTTGGACCGACCATCCCTTCTGCTGTGACGACCCTCTCCACCGCCACTCTGACCACCCCTGCTTCTTGTCAGTCTCATTCATTCCTCATTCTACTTTTATGGTAGCCTGTCCCTCTTCTAGAGAGACCTTATGACTATAACAGTACACTGCTATGGGTCACATTTGAATTTACTGGAGAAAGTTCTAGATCCTTTACTAAACTAGCTATCCTTCCTCACTCTTTTATACCCAGCACCCAGTACAATGACTGAAGTGAACTGCAGGACTAGACTTTGGTAACCAAGGGGTGCCATGCCAGCCCCAACCAAAGGAGGAAGCACGGGAGAATGACTGCCACCTCCCTTTCCCAAGAGATACTCTATAGCCCTGCGACCACCTTTGTGCACCATCAGAATGTGGGAGTGGCAAGAGTTGACAATGCCTGGTGTGCTCCTACTGCACAACTCCACAGAAGCCAAGGGGGCTCCTGAGAATTTCTGGAAAATTTAGAGACAATGGAGTTGAGAAGCATCATAAGGTAACTGATCAAATCAATTCTCAGAATATTTTCCCAAGCATCTTTTAGATACGTGAGAATTCTGATACCATAGTTCTGTAAGGTTTTTAATGATTTGGACTTCCTGAGCTGGTAGGTTGAGACGATCTATTTAAAATTTCAAGAAGAGGAGTTTGTCAGTTCTCCATTAATCCAGACCAGGGACATGGCCCCGTGAGAGAGAGAAAGTCACTGCTGACTCATAGCCAGAGATCACAATGTGGGGGCCGGTTCTTCAAATATCACACATTGCTCAGGAAAGCAAGAGGATAATGTGCTGCTTTGGGTTTCCACGCTGAGCATCTGGCTCCATCTCTTCGTTTATTATTTTTAATTATCATTCTATATTTAGACAGATAATTTCAGAATTCGCTGAGCCACAATACTTAGAAGCATGGATTGCTGTCAATATACTACTTAGACATAGTTGTAAGCTTTTCCACCTTTCTGTTACTTAGAAGCCACATTAGTGTATGAGATTCACAACCTTTCCAAGACTTCAGCATATGACCCTAATGTACATCCTCTGGTAACATGATAAGGTTTCTTTCCCTATTTTTTTTCCAAGCAACTTCAGATATCTTTTGGCTGCGATTTGCCCCTGAGAGACCAGTATCTGGCAAGGAGCCCTGAGATCCTCTTGGCCAAGCTACTGCAAAGCAAAGCTAAGTTTTGTTGCTACCTTGAGGTCCACATTTTCCATTTTTCCTTTTGCCCCTTAAGTTACTACCAACTCCTGTCATCTTCTCAAAGTACGTTCATAGACTCTTCATCTTGTGTTCATCTCCCTCTTCATGTCCTTAATCCTAGCAACATCTGCTGATCCCGAGATTCTTGCTGGCAGATACATCCAGACTGTTAAGATAATACCAGCATTCGGATACACAGTGAGTCATGACTAATCAATTTGCTTTCAGCACTTGCTTCTTCAGTCTGAGAATGACAAATTACAAAATATCTCACAGGGCCTGTGGGCCCTGCAGGCGGGGACAGCCTCTCTCAGGTGTGATTTGATTTCTCACTGGTCTTCTTGTTAGTGGAGCTCCCCCCCAAACTTTTCCCCTCCTACTCACTTCCTTTCCTTCAGTTTTTGCCCAGGACTTCGCATTTTCTTCTTGTTCTTCTGACTTACCTAGTTCATACACAGGGACCACTCTCAAGTCCATTTCCAGTGGGGCTGCCATTTGTAACTGTGGTTCTTACAGACTCTGTAGGTGCTGTGCATCTCTATCTGCATGTGCCACAGCACTGAGGTCAGCTACACTGAATTCACAATTACTTATAGCACAACCCTTTTCTTTTCCTTATCCCAGTGAGCTCCCTCCCTGGGGTATCCAGTCCTCTGAGGGTTTTTTCCCTGTTCTTAATATCTAGTCAGTGGATTATAACATTCTGCTACTTTAGCTTTTGTGCGTGTTCCCTCTGCTCTATCTCCCTTTCCCTCTGGCACTTCCCATTTTAAGTTTTTCATCTCCCCTCTCCTAATTTTTCATGAGATTCTCAAAATATTCTTCCCCTTGCAATGTGAGGATGTGCTTGTTCAATATATTCTCCTCAATGATTCTGGAAAATAAATTCTTTAAAATAAAGTGTTTATTTCCTTGCTTAAAATATGGTGATGACTGACATCATGCTCAGATAAAGAATTCAAGCACAGTGATGTGTTTGATGCCACTCCAAATGTGACCTTAGTGTGCATTCGGAAGCAGCTCTGGAAGTATTCTGCCATGAATATCTTTCTGTGTGCTGTCATGGCTGCCCGGATGTCCTGAATCAATTCCAGACATTTACTTTTCATAGTAATTTTGACACTGGGGAAGAGCCAGAAGTTGCCTCGTGTGAGATCCACTGGCCAAGGTAGGTGAGGAAACTCTTTAGGAGCCAGTTTTCCTGCTGAATGGGACTCAGCAGCAGTGTTCACACCTATGAAAGACATTCATGAAAGAAGACTTTCAGAGCTGCTTCAGAAAGTGGCAAGGACAATGGGATAAGTGCATTCAAAGCAGAAGGGAACGTTTGAGGGCATTGACAGTAGTATATCTTTTACTGCAATACTTTTTTTTATTTTAAAAGTATAAAAACATAAAAAGATATTAACAAACAGACACAAAGTAGCATAACAATAGTACAATCGAATCTAAGTTACAGATAAGGTGACAGGGAATCAACAATGGTCGTTGCATTACATATTGATAACTTCTAAGTGTATATTCAGGAAAACAGATATAGACATGCAAAATTGATCAGACAATTAAACATCAACTATTCCTTACAATAAAGTGACCTAAGTCAGTAGTACAACTTCCTTTTAAAGTGTGAAACCAAAAAGAACTACATCAACAACAGAAAAAGAAAGAAAAAAAAAAAAAACGAAAAGCATTAACAAAGAGACACAAAGTAGCTCAATAACCATATAATCAGAATTGAATTATAGACAAAGCCACAGAAAACCAACAATAGTTGTTCTATTGCATATTGATATCTTCAAAATGTATGCTCCAGAGAACACATATAGACATACAAGATTGATCAAACAACCCATTATCAACTATTCCATACCATTAAGTGACATAAGACAATAGTAGAACCATGTTAGCCATCCTGCACATATGTATACACATACATACATTGATACATACATTTTTGCCTCTTTCTTTTCTCCTTTCCCACGTCCCATCTGTTCTTTACTTTTGAACAGATTTCCTTCAGGTCTCTTAGTTTATGTTCCCACCCTCAGGTTCTTACACCAGTGACACAATACGTTGCCTGCACATGTACCTCTGATTTATTTCACTTATGAGCATGGTGTCCAATTGTGACCATTTTCCTACAAAGGCCCCAAATCTGTCCCCCTTTATAGCTGAATAATATTCCATTATATAAAACTGCCACAGTTTTTAAATCCAGTGTTCTGTGGATGGACATTTGGGTTGCTTCCACAATTTAGCTATTACAAATTGCGCTGCTATAAACATGGGTGCACATATATCAGAGTGATATGATGTTTTCAGATCTTCTGGGAAAATACCCAGAAGAGGAATAGCTGATTTGAATGGAACCTCTAGACCTAGTTTGCTGAGAAATCTCCAAACTGCTCTCCACAGTGGTTGCACCAGTCTGCATTCCCACCAGCAGTGTAATAGAGTCCCTATTTCTCCACAGCCTCGCCAGCATTTGTTATTCGATGATTTTTTCATACTGGCAATTCTTACTGGGGTGAGATGAAATCTCACTGTTGTTTTTATTTGCATTTCTCGAATGACTAAGGATGTGGAACATTTTCTCATATATTTATTTGCCATTTGTATTTCTTTATCTGAGAAGTGTGTATTCATCTCAGTTGCCCATTTCTGGATTGGGTTTTTGAATTTGGTCAGGTACACATTTTTTAATTCTTTGTATGTTCTAGATAGAAGACCTTTGTCTGAGGGACAGCCAGCTAGGATTTTTTCCCAATTTGTGGGTTTTCTTTTTACTTTGCTGGTGATTTCTTTAGATGTACAAAAACTTTTCAGTAGGATGAGGTCCCAGTTATTGATTCTTTGGAGTGTTTCCCTTGCAGTTTCATTTTTGTTCATGAACTCTCTGCCTACTCCTATGTCTT
>PVLD010026760.1:0-21741 GCA_004027595.1 Dinomys branickii
CAATATGTAAATCAGCAACAAGCGGTGTTTTTTTCTGTTGTTGTTGTTGTTGATGTTGTTGCTGTTGTTGATATATGCCTGTTTTCTTTCTTGTCTTTGGATTTTTGGTTTGTGTGTGTGTTATTTTTTTTTTTTCTGTTGTGGAGAGGATTAACTGTCTGACTAAATTTGCATGTCTGTAAATGGGTCCATACATCTACAATTCGAAGATGTCAATGGATAAAGCAACAACCACTGTTGAGACCATATCACCTTGTCTATAGATTAGTTGTGATTGTACTATTTTCTATGATAATTGGTGTCTGTTTGTCAATATGTTTTTGTACTTTTAAGTTTCTAAAATAAAAAAAATAAAAAAATAAAAAATAAAAAGCAAAAAAAAAAAATAAAATTTTAAGCTGGGGATACAGATCAGCGGCATAAGCGCCTGCCTGGCAAGGTCCTGAGTTTGATTCCCAGTACAAAAATTTTTAAAATTGTATTTTGTATGACTTTATTTTAACCCCATAAATATCTGGTGAAGAAAATTATTCTTCCCTTTATTTTGTGTGTGGGTTGAAAACATTTTCCTTTCTTATTTTAAAGATAAAAGAATGAAAACATATTAAGAAACACACATACATTTAGAAAATAACACAAGAACAGTACAAGCAATACAGAATTTAAGACAAGGTGACAGGAAATTAGTAATTGTATTACATACTGATATGTTCAAATTGGATACTCAGATAAACGAATATAGACATGTACAATTGATCAAACATTTAAATATTAAGTATTCCCTTCAAAAGAGCAATAAAAGACAGTGGTACAGTTATGTTAGCTATCCTGTGTATACATATATACATATTTCCTCATATTTCTTTTCTCTTTTCCCTCATCCCAGCTGTGCTTTCTAGAGAACATAATCATAAGTGAAATAAACCAAACCTGCATGTGTAAACACCATATTGTCTGACTAGTGTAAGAGCAGGAAAACATTTTTCTGTAGTGACATGTTGACAATACATCCTTCATTATTTTTCTGAATATTATTCTCTCAAATGAACATAACTACAGAATGCATTGCAAACATATATTAATAAAAATGTGGTGCTGTGTGCAACTCAGATACCTTAAATGAATGCCTGATCTACTGCATGGTTTGTAATAAAGATTAAATAGGTAAAACTTCTGGAGGAATATGCTTAAAAAAGCACAGTTATATATCATTTTAACAGAGCTTCATTTTTTTGGAAGAAAACTTTAAAAGCTTCAAGAGTTTACACTAGATGCATTCTCTTGTTTTGTAAACACTACTGACTATACTGTTAAATAGCAGGTAGTGTTAACTTGTGGGTGAGGGAAACCCTCATATTTAGAGTTAAGAACATTAGCACCAACACCCTCCAAAACCCAGGCTTCAGTGCCAACCTTTATGTGATATTAGCAGACCTGCATCAATCTTCTGGGTACATGGATTGTAATTCTCTTATTTCTGCTACCTAAAGGCAACTGGGATTCATTACTGTGTCAGGTCTAACTGTGATTTAATCATGAAAAAGCACACAAAAAATAATCACAAGAACTAATTTAAACATACATCTATAAATTCCACTTATGGAAATCAGTATCATTGTTTAACTTACAGAATTATAGGGATAAATTCATTTTCAAAATTATTAAATCTTAACCAGTTGTTCTCAACTGCATGAATCCATATCCATTTTGGGATAGGAGCTAAGAAAGGCATATGTTAGTCCTGATTATTACCTTTGTAGTTTAAACTGTTCAGACAGCTTTGCCTCAGATCCAAACCAATATCATCAGAATATCTGCACGAGGATTTCTTGTTATTTTTTTAAAACCAGGATTAAAAACCACTGACTTAGATTAAACTTGCTATTTATAAGTGGCATGTTAATAGTCCATGTACTTACTGTCAAGAAAAGAGAATACCAATTTCAAAATATAAACATTAAAACAAAACAAAACAAAATCTAAACATTTAGGAATATTTGTTTCATAACTCGTGTTAATTATGATTTCAATTATTCTCTTTGAAATTTGAAGTCTTTTTTTTTTTTTGTACTAGGGATCAATCAAACTTAGGACTTTGCGCTTGCCAGGCAGGCACTTATTCCACTGAGTTACATCCCCAGGCCTGTGAAATTTGAGGTCTTGATTTCTGTGCATGATTCTGTGCTCCTGCATACCTATCCTTCAAAGATAACTACCTTTAATTTGATGGATGGATTTTCCTGTCAGTTCATGACAATATTAATTTATGCATCCCTGAAGTGTTTCTAAGTAACTTATCTCAAAATTACCATAAGCTCCTCTAGTGTACAACACAATCCCTATTCCCCCTGAAATTTACCACTTGACACTGACTGTGTGCTTCTAAGTCTCTCTGTGATGTGCATATATCTAACATTTTAGCTGATGTACATTGTTACCTAATAGGAACATTATTTACATGAAAGTTTATTGACATGATAATCCTTTCAGAATTCTCATATTTCAAGAAGTCCAAGTTGTTACATGATATGCGGGTGAAGGCTCATTGTTTGACTTCTCAAAACCGATTCATGCGCAATATAACTATAAAACACCTGTATCTATTTTCCAAATAAAAATCAGTTTTTCTCCTTTACACTGCCCTTTAAAAAACATGTATGATCAAAATATCATTGAGGTACATGTCATAAATCTTCAGAGATAACTAATCAAGCCATTTTATATTGCCCTGGGACTACCATTTCTGCTTGACTCAAGTAAATAATGCATACCTTGGGATAGAAGTCAAGAAGTGCACATCTTATTCTTGTTTATTAAATATAAAGTATAAAATGTGTGGGAATTTCTCAGCCACTCTGTGTCATGCTACCTACTGTAAACTGAGACACTGTGTGGCAGCAATTTTGGGACCTAATATATTTATCTGGAATAAAATTGTCCAGTTGCTCTGGACCTTGTAATGATGCAAATGTTTATGATTCTCTTATCCCAAATCATTTTTGCTGCTCTTCTGTCTTTGTACTTTTTTTGCTTCTTTTATGCTCAGGAAAGTCCCCACATGTTCTTTGAATGATTGAGAGCCATACTGTTTTCAGTGGTACTATGGTTTCCATGTGTCCAAGACACAGGAACAAAAGCTATTTTATTTCTTTCTAGTCTATGGGACATTCCTGAAAAGGATAACATTTCAGACAGGAAAACACCAAGTTATTGAAATCACAATAATGACCAAGATTTGATAAAGAAGGAAGGAACTATGCAAAATTTAAGAAAGATTTTATTTTTGATGCCTTCTCTGGGACAAACACAGTGTACGCTCTGAAGGATCAGAATGAAAGCCATTGCTTCTCCCAGTACACAGCACATGCTTACAGAGGGGCAACATTAAAATGCAACGTTACAGGAACAGTAAAACAGTAACTTCAGTTCCCAAGGTATCCTGGTTGAACGCAGAGAGATCAACCTTCTTGTTAACAATAACTAATGTTTGCCTCAATTTTGTATCTTTTTCATAACTAACCACATAGAGAGAACCCAGTGTCTGTTTAATTAATATTTGATGCTGTTGTCTCAACTAGAAATAAACTTAGATGGTAATGCTGAGCCCCAGAAAAGCTAACAAACTGCCCCCTATTGTAGAACTCATAACTGGAGCTGTCAGCCATGAAAAATAAGTTGGCAATCTCTAGGTGAGATGCACTAATCCTTCTCATTGTTTCCCAACCATCAGAAAGGTTTCAGCCCAGGTGCACAGGTTTTGATGTCAAGTAGAGTTTTCAGCTAGTTGCAGAGTCCTAAGTAGGAAGGAAATCGAGACCTGACATTAAGTCTCCTTTTCCAGTTAAGGGAGATGATTTTAATGTTGCAGGAAGATGTGGGTAGATGAAAGGATATTGTGAAGCAGGAAAACAGAGAAGTTTGTGCAGAATTATCACGTGCTTGGTCTTTCTGTGACTCAGGCTTGTGACTGCAGCCATCCTTCCTATGGCTGACACACGGGGTTCCATGTACAGCTTTAGCCTGAGCTATCAGAAGTACTCACTGAGCAAGGGATTTCTCCTAGGGTGACAGGGAAGTGAAGTAGGTGATGAAGTTGTCAAGGGAGCAAACTGCCAGGATTCTCCTACCCAGCGGCTCCATGTGTCTAATCAGTGAGCTCTGTTCAAACATGGCTTCAATCTGTGAAGCTAAACAACTATCATGTGTTAGACAGAAATACCATGCGCATTTATTTTCCATAAAACAAAATAATGTGGCAATTGTCACTTGGGGATGATGATGTAGATGCATTGAAACAATCTATGTAGAATACTTGGCATCCATAAATGTATCAATAATGACCGATGAGGTGTGATTATTGTAATTCTTACCCTCATCCTCAACATGTCCTTCAGAATCATTTTGAGATAGTTTAGAAAGACCCATTTTCTATTGTTTACATAGCATGTCTTTGAAAAGAAACCAATGTGAGAGGAAATCAAAACCTTGGATGAGATTCCCAGAACCTCTACCACAGTCATAAACATAATACTATCATCCTCATGACTAACATTTCGGACATGTGTGTTATCCCATTTGACAACCCAGACTGAGCTGTTGCCCTGATGATGAACATTCAGTGTGCCTGAGAGTGGGCTCCATCCTTCATGTCTTTCAGCATTTACTGCTTTCTGTGGCTTCTCTGCAGGGTCATGACAAGATAGAAAATCCAATGTCCCTTCTCTACCCATTCCCCAATGAAAACCCATGCTCTGTCTTCAAAATAGATTTGCATACAGTTTCATATATGAGCTTTTAGATACAGATAGCCATAGCAGGAAGAGACACAGATATGGTGGTTTCTGGGCTGCGGTCATCAAACAACTTCTGGAGGCGTGGGCTGAGTAGTGATTATTGCATGACCTTGGGGACTCATGGTATGGCGCTCATCACTAAGCATAGTGGTCCATCACAAACTCTAAGGACTTCCTAATATTAACAGGAGAAGGGGGCAAAGTAAATGTTCACTAAATTTTGAGGTTTCTTCCTCTAATCAAAAGGAAGCTTATATATATATATATATATATATATATATATATATATATGTGTGTGTGTGTGTGTGTGTGTATTCATTTCCTTTGATTTTTTTCAAGATTTGTTTGGTTTTTGTTTCCACTTCTGTTATGGTAAATTTTTTAAGTTAAAAAAATTGACCATTTTCACTATTTCGAAGCACAGATCTAAGTGACATTAATTATACTCACATTGTGGTACCTCCACTCCCCAAATCCACTTACAGAAATTGTTCTTCTTCACAAACTAAAAGTTTGTACTCTCAAAGTCCCAATTCCTCCCATGCTATACACTGTCTACTACCACTTTACTATGATAGATATATGGTGAGAATTTAAAAATCATCTAATAGAAAAGTAATGTGATCACAGAGACAGAATGTACATGTATAAATGTTTAATTTTGCTGCCTTTCTTACTCTCTATATTTTTTATTTTAAAGAGAAAAAACAATAAGAACAATGAGACAGAGTTTCAAAACAAGATCATAGATTAACAATGGCTACGATATTGCATATTGTTATATTCAAAGTAGTTGCTCAGATTACAAGACATAGGCATGGATGATGAATCACACAATATAAGTGCAAACCGTTCCTCTTCATGCTCACTTTGTATTTACGCTGCATACCTCAGGTCCTAAGATTAAAGTTTTCTATGGTGGAGACGCTTCAGGCTACTTTTAATATCCCTGTTCCTCAGGCTGTAGATGAATGGATTTAACATCGGGGTGATCAGTGTATAAATGACTGAGACCATCAAAGAACTTCTGGGAGACTGTGATACAGTCGAGCCGAGGTACACGCCAACACTTGTTCCATAAAACAAGCAAACAACTGTCAAGTGAGACCCACAGTTGGAGAAGGCTTTACACTTCCCGCCTGCTGATGGGATTCTCAGAATTGAATAAATAATTTTATAGTAAGATAAAAATATGCCTGAGATGGGAAAAATTCCAAACAGGACACCAGCAATATACTTTAAAATGTTGCTGGAGAAGTTGTCAGAGCAACTAAGATTAATGAGTTGAGCAGGGTTGCAGAAGAAATTGGCAATGACTACGTCCTTAAAGTAGGTAAATTGTAAAACAATCAAACTGTGGAGCTGAGAGTCCAAGAGGCTAAACAACAAAGATACTACAACTAAGAAGCCACAAAGGTGAGGATTCATAATGACTTGGTACTGCAGTGGGTGACAGATGGCCACAAACCGGTCATAGGCCATGACCGTCAGAAGCATGTCATCCATACTTCCAAAAAGAATATAAACATACATCTGCATGAGGCATCCCACGTAGGAAACGAGCCTGCTGTGAGTTACGGTGTCCACAAGCATCTTTGGGACTGTGGTCGAGGTGAAACAGATGTCAGCCAAGGATAGGCTGGAGAGGAAGAAGTACATGGGGGTGTGGAGGCGGGAGTCAGAGCTGACGGCCAGGACGATGAGCAGGTTTCCCAGCACAGTGACCAGGTACAGGGTCAGGAACAGTCCAAAGAGGATGGGCTGCAGGTCTGGATCCTCTGAGAAACCCAGGAGATAGAATTCAGAAACCTGTGTTAGATTTTCTGTTTCTGTACTGCTTGGACACCTTTTGAGAAAGAAAAAGTTGGAAGAAAAGAAGTACATAAATAAGTACACAATATTCTGCATGTATTTTGAATTCATGTATTTAAACATATGTAATATGTTACAGACTTTCCTCCTACCCTGGGTAATAGAATTTCAATAGATCTGAAACATGGATTATAAGTATCTTACTTCAGCTGTCTGAACGAAAGTCGACTTCATTATTTTATCTGCTCACACTATGATATAATTTGGAAGCACTGAAAAAGAAGAAAGTGTAGGAAATAACATAAACCCAGTTGGCACTTTCATCTATTATAACATGGCAACAATAACTAATCAGTTATACACCTGCTTTGAAGAAACTTTTGCAAACCTCCAGTGCTGAGGGTATAGCAGGTACATTTGTCTACCATGTATAAAACCACAAGATCCATCCACATCACTGCAAAGGAAAGAAAAGCAAACAACAACAAAAATAGTTATATGCATAAATTGGTGCCTAACAGCATCATATGTCAATATGTTATCTGCAGACATTTAAAAATATTTAGATTAAATTAAACTAATCTAATCAACATCTTTCCATATGATATTTCCAACAACTGATAGGCATCAAATTGATGTTGTTCTTTTTCTTTTTCACTTTAAAAAAATAAAAAAAATTATATAAAATTTCTTTTCTTCTTCTTTTCTGAGGGGTTTGAGACATCATCTCACTATATAGTAGGGGATTGCCTTGCACTTGAGAACCTCCTACCTCAGCCTCCTAAGTGCTAGGACTACAGATGCACATCACCACGCCTGGCTAAGATGAGATTCCCTGATGAGTTATTTTGAAAGGTTATTATGAGAGAGATTTCAGGCAGATGATAGATGATAGATAGGTAGATAGATAGTTAGATTGTGCTAACTGTAAGGGGATGTATTTAATGATGACTGAGTTTTTATTAGGAAAACAAATATAGGTGCTTCATAGCCAATTGCCAGAGTGTGAGGGAAAGCAAGACTTGGCTTTGTCTCCTGAGATTGAGTGGGCTGATTACAAAATTCCAAGAGGTATGGGCAGCTGCACGATGTTCTGGAGTAGAGGAAGCAGTGATCCGTGCTGTGTTTGCAGTGCCTGCTCTTTCTGTGACCACTGCCTATGAACACAGCGCCACACACTGAGATCTGCAAGAATCTTGCCAAAGAGAAGTTCACTGTGAGAAAAGCATTGGACTTACTGGTACATTTTTACATGGCCGTGTGCTTCCACTCAGCTGCTCAAATTGCACGATGGCCCTGATCAGGGGAAAGCAATGCTCCAGACTGGTAATCCCTGAGCCATCCATCCTCCCTCAGCACTTACTGGATTGCACTGCTTCTCTGCTGACCCATAACAAACGTCTTCAGATCTAATGCCCCACTCCCCTCCTTGGTTCCCAGTGAAGACACAGGCGCCATCCTCATAGTAGGCATGAATGCAGTCCACGGAGTCTCCTGATCCAGACAGTTATGGGAGGAAGACATAAAGGCCTGGTTCCCACTGGACTGAAGGTCTGGGGGCACAAAGCACTGGCGATTATAAGTGCTTGAGGGCTCACAACACAGCTGCTAATCAGCCAGACTGGTCCATGTTTTGCCAATCTCTAAGGACTTCCTGACATTAATGGCAAAAGAAGGAGGGAAAATGAAAATCATCAAGTTTGGGAACTCTTCATCTACCCAAGGGGAAGCTCATGTGCACCTTCATTTCTGTCATTTCTTTTCGTCAACATCCACTGGTGTTTTGCTTCTATTTTTATGATGACAGAATTAAACTCCAAAAAGTCACAATGTTCACCACTGTTAAATACAGAGACCGGCTGCACTAATTACACTCCCGCCGTGTGCATCCACCACTGCTGCCATTTCCAGAAAAAGTTGAGCTTCACAAACTGACAATATTTTGCCTATTTAAAAAAATTCCATAGTCCTTACGGCCAACACTGGAAAAATGATCAGGAACGAAAGCCAACACATCACAAAAATAATGTGCCACACTAGGTCCCCTGGAGAATGCAAAAAAGTCAAGCAGCCACAAATAAGTAAAATTAAAATATGAAATAAAATGCATTAGAAATGCAAGGAAGAATTTAAAAGTATGTTGCTTTAAAACTAAAGGTATTTAAATTTAAAATTAAAAAAATGTTATAGTTCTTCTGAGAGAGTCTGTGGCTGAGTTTCAGACAGTCGTTACATGTGGCATATCAATACCAATGCAAAGAAGATTGAATATTTTCTTTAGTTAATAAGACTAAGTAGCATATATATATATATATATATATATATATATATATTCAAAAACAAAGTAGCCATATGTGTTTCTCTTTCATTCTAGATATCAGCTTTTGGATGGACTTTTCTTTTACACATAGTTTAATTGGAAGTGTTATTGTATTTCATATTTATATTTATGTATGACATATCTATACATGACATATGTATACCAATACAAAGCAGATTTAATATTTTCTTTAGTTAATAAGACTGAGTAGCATGCATATATGTGTATATATATAATTTTTTAGAAAGTAATCATATATGTTTCTCTTTTTTTCTGAATATCAGCTTTTGTATGGTCCTTCTTGTGCACATAGTTTAATTTGAAGTGTTGGTGTCCTTCATATTCATAGTTATGTCTTATTTGTCTGACTTTTGTTTTTGTTGACAGTATACTATTCATAATCTTCCAAAAAAATAAATAACGTGCCAGAGTATGCAGAACATACATGCATAGATGTTTAGATTTCCTGTCTTTTCCACCTTACGTTTAAATTGTTTATCTTGGGCGATACAACAGACAGCACAGCCATGTAGTGTCCTTAGCATGTTCTTCATATCCCATTTCTCAGGTTGCCAATAGAGGGATTCCACATCAGAGTGATACTCATATAAATGACTGAGTACACCAACAATTTCTCAGGGAATGCAATATGTTAACCCAATATAGGTGCCCGTGGTTATTCCACATAATAAAAGCCAACAACTGACAAGTGTGATTCAAGGGTGGAGGATGCTTTATGCTTCCAACTGGATGATGGGATTCTCAGAATGGAGGGAACAATTTTGCAGTAAGAGGAAAGGACCCCTGAGATGGGAATACATGCCAAATGTGGCTTCAGTAAAATATGCATCACTATTACTTGATAAGATGTAAAAAGACAAAAGATGGATTAAGAAGCGTTAAAAAGAAATTAGTAGTACCTACAACTTTCAAGCAGATAAAGTAGAAGGCAATCAAATTGTGCAAGTAGGTGTTCAAGAGGTAAACCAAAAAGATGCTAAGTTAAGAAGACACAGAGGTGAGGTCCATGATGACAGAGTAATGGGGGGGGGTGACAGATGACCATAAAACTGTCACAAGCCATCACAGTCAGAAGCAGGTTGTCCTGACATGGAAAAAGGACCAAAAAGACGTCTGTGTGCAGCAGCCCATGTAGGAGAAGATGTTGCTATTAACATGTCCACAGTTAACTTTGGGGCTGTGGGAGAACCCAGATGTCAGGCAAGGGCAGGTTGGGGAGGAGGAAGTAAATGGGGTGCAGCGGTGGGAGTCAGAGCTGATGGCCAGGATGATGAGCAGTTGCCTAAGCACTGAAGTCAGTGGCATGGACAGGAATAGCCCAGTGAGGATGCGTCTTCTGAGAAGAGCTGGAACTCTGAGATGGAGATTAGATTTTTTTTTTTTGTTGTTGTTCTGTGCTGTGTAGGAGCGTTTTGGGAAAGAAAAGAGGGTGGAAAGAAAAAACCACCCATAACTGTCTATATAGGTTGAATTCAAATATTCACAGCTTATGTGTTTAGACCTGACATCTATAATTTCAATGACATCAAACTCCGTTTTCTTACCGCTCTTACATTATTGGTGTCTGAGTTATTTATCTTCTATACACATCTACCTTAGAAACACTCAGTTGTGCAATGATAGAAGACCAAGAACATTGGTGATAACAACTCCCTAATCCCTGTAAAATGTATCTTACCATTTTCAGAATAAGTAGAGCTTAAGAAACTACCCATTTTAAGGGAAAAATCATTAAGTAAAACACAGAAAGGTGGTGTCGAACACATTTTACTCTGAGAAAGTAGACCAAATTCTCTTTAGTTCAAACATTTATGAAGACTTTATAAAAGCTATGACTGCATTATCTGGGCACTAAATTAAAGCTTATATTTCTTTTTTTTGGTAGGCAGTGGTATAAGATCTTCTGTTTTATTTACTAAGTACAGCATATATATTTTGAAGAAGTTGTTTAAATATTCTGGATTAAATTTTTTTTTGTTTTAAAGCATATATTTTATAAGTAGGGAATGTTGCTGTTCCAATTACACGCCAGCTGTTCAATCTTCTTGGGTTTTCTGATTTTCCTTCCTTTGGAGATGTAAGTGCTCACTCAAATTGTGGTTATGTTTTTATTAGTGTATGTTTGCAGTACACAGTGATCACATTCATCATGGGGGGTTTGTACATGTACATAAGACATCTTTTTTCACTTAATTTTTTTTTAAATTTTAAAAATAAAAGAATGAAGACCGCTTAACAAGATGGCGACCGGATAGGAGGCAGAGGAGGAATCTCTCCCAGAAATCCCACCTAGACAAAGAAACACAGCAATAAGAGAAGGACAAGAAGGAGAGAGGTGGGCACCTTGAACTCGGGAAAGATTTGAAATGGGAACTGAAATCCTTGGAAAGAATAAGAAGGATTTATTCGGGAAGAAAGGATAGGAGGTCCGCCATGGCGCACTCGGAGGGAGGCGGGATGGAGAAACTGCAGCTCCAAATCACACACATCTTTAGCTCATGCCCTCATCCCAGCACCCGCAGCTTCAGCTGCAGAGACCTACCCTCAAGGAAGCCTCCCAGCTCGGCCAGGGGAGTGTGGAGTTCCGAGAGAGGGTCAGAGGAGAGAGCGTAGCTATAAGAAGATGCAATGGCGGACGGGAGCAGCAGTCGAATCCAGGACAAAGACGAGAAATTACAACACCCACGGAAACAGAAACCTGATCCTGCAGAGACATCCCTAATCGGCGCCGGGAGACAGGATGGAATCAGTCTAAATAGCACACAGCTCACTGCACCCGACCCTGCGTCTGCCCCGAGGCGATCCCCTCCCCCACCCCTTTACTGGGTGAGCGGGGAGCAGCAGGGCGGGAAGCAGGAGCCGAGGTGCCGGGCTCCAGCTCCCGCCCTGAAATCTCATTGTGAACACAGAGAGACTAGGTGTCAGGAGTAATAAACAAAATCTCCTGTCAGTAATGGGACGATTATACGGACTTCAGGACTCACTCCACACTATTAACAACACGAAGAGGACGTACTTACAGCTTACACATATGAACTTTGCAAGAACCCATAGCAACACGTTTGATGAAGAGCAGCAGACCTGGAGTACAGGCACTGGCTGCGGGCGCGGACGGCTCTGCGGACCCAGGTGGCCCCTCTGTCCATGGGCGGCTCTATGGGCCCGAGTGACCCCACCGGGGGTTGACAAGTGACGCCATAGAGGGCGAACAGAACCCACTCACCTCCGCCCCCACCCTATGCAGTACGGCGGGGAGGAGACAGGCAGTCCATGATGAGTATGAGTGCTTTTCCACCCCAAACAGGACAGCTTGTATGGTATGGTCTGAGGCAGCTATGTCTCCTCCCAAGGTGAGAGTTCAGAAGTATGTGGTAGAGCAACGGAGATGAGGGAGGAGAGAATTTGAATTTTCAAGTGAGCCACCACCAGTATAAAGAGTAATAATTGGGAAAGTAACATTAGGTGAATTAGCATTCACAGATAATTCCCTTCTATATTCTGTGTAATTTTGTAGTTCTTTAATTGTCTATGTGTCGGTGTGGGCGGCTACCAGTGGGGAGCGATGGGGTGCATCAGCAGCGACCCCAGAGCCACAGCAAATCCTAGGGATCCAGCCAAGGAACAAATGGGAACTGGGGCACAACAGTAAGAGAGAGCTGCAGATGGAGGTGGATCACATGGCCCCATGCCCTTCTCACTCCAGCATCACGCAGGAAGCATGAACTGAGTTACTGGGCTTCAGCTCCTGCCCTGAACTTTTTGTGGGAGCACCTGGAGTCTCAGAGGCTTGGGCAAGCACCTCCTGTTCCTGGCAACAATGGGATGAACCCACAGACTTCAGGACTCACCCCAAACTATTAATGTGAGCATCAAGAGGGTCTCCTTACAGCTAGCACATATGAACCTTGCATGAACCCATTGCGACGGACTAGAAGAAAAGCAGCAGACTGGGAGTCTGAAAAACAACAGCATACTCCATACAGCAGACACGAGAAAAATCCTCCAACTCTATTCTAGAACTAATCTTTAGTCTCAGTTCATACGCTGAACTAACACAGTGAGAATGGGCCAGAGACATTTCAAGCCCTTATACCAAGCATCATCATTTCGTCCGGTGCCCAGCTGGAAGGGGTGGGGAACAGTAATGATGGAGATCAGAAGGAGGTGGGAGGAGAAGAAAGGGCCTCTGGCATCAAGGCAATGGGACAGACCCAAATGGGTCACTGAGGGCACCCTGATGGGGTGCGTGCCCTGCGGCTGCTCTACTGAGGGCCCCATGGCTGCTCCACTGTGGGCCCTGTGGCTGCTCCACTGAGGGCCCCTCTGAGGGCACCTCACGGACTGGACCTACCCCCACCCATAGCATGGCGACGGGGTGGAGCCATGTGGTTGGCTGTGAGCATATGTGCTTTTCCACCTCCGACCATGGCAGTTTGTATACACCCATGTATGTTATAGTATAGTCTGAGGAAGCTTTATCTGTTCCCAAGGCGAGAGTCCAGGGGTATAGATAAACCCAGGAGTACAGTTATCACAGGGAAGATGACTGATTGAGTGGTGGGGCAACGGAGATGAGGGAGGAGAAAAATTGAATGATCAATTGGGCCATCATCTGTGTAACTGAGTAACAAAGGTGAAGGTAACATTATGTTGGACAGCATCCAGAGCTAATTCCCTTCTATGTTTTCTATAATTCTGTATTTCCTCAATCGTTTTTGTATTAAGAGAAGTGAGGATAACTTTATATTATACAGCATTCAGTGCAAATTCGCTATCTTCTCTTTAATGTTTTTGTGTTAACTAATGTGAAGATAACATTATGTAATATAATATCCAGTGTTAATTCCCTTCTATATACTGTATAATTTTGTCATATGTCTCCATTCTTTTGTCTTTAAAATAAAATTAAAAAAATTAAAAGAATGAAAACATATTTACAAACAGACATCCATTTACAAAATAGCACAAGAACAATACACGCAGTACCGAATTATAGACAAAGTGACAGGATATTAACAATGGTTGCTGCATAACATATTGATAACTTCAAAGTGGTTACTCAGGAAAACAAATATAGACATGCAAGACTGATCAAATAATGAATTATTAACTGTTCCTTTCAATAAAGCAAGATAAGTCACTAGTACAACTATTTAATTATCCTGTATATACATATATACACAGTTTTCCCCTTTCTTTTCTTTCCCTCATCCCAGTTGCTCTTTACTTGTGAGCAGTTTTGCTTCAGAATGTCTATCATACCCCCTAGTTTTTATTCACTCTTTCAGGTTCTTACACTAGTGAGACAGTACGATGCTTATATATGCAGGTCTGATTTTTTTCACATATGAGTATGGTCTCTAGTTGTGACCATTTACCTATAAAAGCCTCAAGTTTATCTTTCTTTATAGCTGAGTAATATTCCATTATATAAAAATGCCACTTTTAAAATCCAATCCTCAGTGGATGGACATTTGGGTTGCTTCCACAATTTAGCTATTGCAAGTTGCATTGCTGTAAACATGGGTACACATAAATCGCTGTGGTAGGATATTTTCAGATCTTCTGGGCAAATAGCCAGAAGGGGAATAGCTGGGTTGAATGGGAACTCTAGATCTAGTTTGCTGAGGAATCTGCAAACTGATTTCCACAGTGGTTTCACCAGTCTGCATTCCCACTAGCAGTGGAGAAGTGTCCCTATTTCTCCACAGCCTCGCCAGCATTTTTTATTGGTTGTTTTCTTAATGCTGGCCATTCTTACTGGGGTGAGATGAAATCTCAAAGTTGTTTTAATTTGCATTTATTGAGTGACTAATAGCAAAAGCAATCCTGGGCAAAAGACAAGTCGGGTGGAATCACAATCCCTGACCTAAAATTATACTACAAAGCTACTGTAATAAAATCAGTATATTAAACATACATATCTAAATTCTTGTTTTTGTCTTTTCCCCCTCCCCTCCCTCCAGCGTTTCTTCTCTTCTCACTTGCAAAAGCTCTATTTGAATTTTTCCTTCAACCCTTCTTTTCTTTAAACCCTGGTTCCTTTCTTTCCCTCTCTGTCTCCTGCTTCCCTTCCCATTTGAAAATGTTCCTTCTATTACTAATATCAACCCTTTGTTTTGCACCATGTTTACACTTTGGAGTTCTCATACAAGAGAAGCAATGTGATATCTGAACTTGTGTGTCTGATTTATTTTACTTAAGACTATGATCTTAAGATGCGAAATCACATCAGATTAAAACCTTCTGCACAGCAAAGAAAACCATTAACAGAGTGAAGAGAGTGGGGAAATTTTTCTGCCAACTACCCCTCAGACAGAGAACTAACTTCTGGAATATATAAAGAATTCAAAAAAGTTAGCCCCCAAAATGTAAAGACCCAATAAAAATGACCACCTGTAATTTTATTTTTTTATTTTAAAGAAAATAAAAAATAATAAAATAACAATAACATAGACAAAACCAAAACAACACAAAAACAATGAAAATGATACAGGGTTTCAAAATAAAACGATAGGAATTTACAGTGGTTGTTATATTACATATTGTTATCATTAACGAAGCTGCTCAGGCTACTAGATGTAAGAATGTATGATTGATCAAACCATTTTAAAGTCATTTAATATATAACTGTTATTCTTGACTTTGGTATTACAAATTTTGATAAATAAGGTTTAGTCATGGACCACAAATGTAGTAACTATGTGCACTGCACAAGTCAATGATTAAAAAATAATGAATAGTAAACATATAATTGAAATTATATACTTATACAGTTTTTTTTGGTATCAACTCCATATGACTGCATAAATATTTGATGTAGAAAGTACATTTTTGGCTGAATGTGGGAAAGTACACTTGCAATTCCAATACTAAGAGGGCAAAGGCAGGAGGATCCATGTTCAAACACAGCCTGGGTAAGTTAGCAATTTATGTCTCAAACAAAAAACAGAATCTTTGGGAAGACTGTGTCACATGTGTCCTGGTGCTAGGTCAGCCATGTTCCTGGCAGTCTCTGCTCCGTACACTGCCTCCCTCACAATTGAGAAGAGTTCCTGTTGCTCTATTTCTAAGCAATAGGAGGGTGAAGCTCTGTGTCTGCTGCACCATGATCAAAGGTGGCATTTGCCAGGTTGCCAGGTGCCCAGTGAAGATTCAGGGGGTTTTCATATTGATATGAATGCAGCGCGAGATGGAGCACTTCCCAACTCAGATAACCGTGGGTGGAGGAGACACATGACTAGAACTGTCACACAGAAGAGCTGGCACATAGGGTCAGGACTGGGTTTTGTGTTTCGTTTTGATTCTGAGCACTGAACCCACCACCTCTGCAGGAAGCTACTTCCTCAGTTAATTTTCAGTTTTTATTTTTAAATTATCAATTCACATAGGTTGGGCACAGGCCTTGGATCTTCCTGCCTCAGCCTCCCAGATTGCTAAGATTAGAGGCACATGAAATCATACTCAGCTGAGTTTTAGCTATTATGTGACCTTGAAGGCTCAATACACATAGCTCCACATTACCAATTTAGTGTGAGTTATCCCAAACTCTGTGGAGTTCCTACCATTACTAGGAAAAGAAAAAAAAAAAAAAGAGAAAATCATTGTCCATGAATGATTTTGGGCTCTTCCTCTGCTGAACAGGAGGATCAATCTCTTTTCCCCCCAGATATCCGTAGTTGTAAAACATATACAACAAAACAAGAATGAATATCTAACCGTTGTTAGATGTCCAATTCTGTGGCAATCATTACTTTTATGTTGTCGTGCAACCATCACCATCAATAATCTCCAGAAATTTTTCATCTTCGCAAACTGAAAACTTGGACGTGGTTTTTAAGATTCTTCTTCCTTGCTCCCCAAAGTATAGTAACTATCATTCTACTGGGAAATACGATGAGGAGGTAAAGTCATCGAAGGCCAGGAAAGGAAGTGGTGAATGAGGCAATGTTTACTAGTCAAGATATTTGCTGCATTTTCCAATCTGCATTCACAGTGGGATGGCACAGGTCCTGAGATTAGACAGCTCTGCTGCGGAGCCTCCTCAGGGCACTCTTAATGTCCCTGTTCCTCAGGCTGTAGATGAACGGGTTCAGCATGGGGGTGACCACGGTGTACATCACGGAGGCCACCATGCTCTTTCGGGGGGAAGATGACACAGTTGAACCAAGGTAAACTCCAATGGCTGCCCCATAAAATAAGCAAACAACAGCCAAATGAGACCCACAGGTGGAGAAGGCTTTATACCTGCCATCTGATGATGAGGTTCTCAGGATGGAGGAAATAATTTTGTAGTAAGAGAAGAAAATTCCAGAGACAGGAAGGAAACCAGACATGGCACCAACAAAATACATCACAATGCTGTTGGTAAAGGTGTCAGCACAGGAAAGACTAAGCAATTGGGAAGGGTCACAAAACAAGTTGGAAACTGCCATGTCCTTGAAGTAAGTAAATTGTAAGACAATTAAATTGTGCAACTGTGAGTCCATAAGGCTGAACAAAAAAGACAGAAAAACCAAGAAGACACAGAATTGAGGTTTCATGATGACTGTGTAATGCAGAGGGTGACAAATGGCCATAAGGCGGTCATAGGCCATCACCATCAGGAGCATTCCATCCATGCACCCAAAAAGAATCAAAAAAGACATCTGTGCGAGGCAGCCCACATAAGAGATGACTCTGTTGTGAGTTGAGATGTCCATAATCATCTTTGGGACCACAGTGGAGGTGAAGCAGATGTCAGCCAAGGACAGGCTGGAGATGAAGAAGTACATGGGGGTGTGGAGGCGGGAGTCAGAGCTGACGGCCGGGATGAGGAGCAGGTTCCCCAGCACAGTGACCAGGTACATGGACAGGAAGAGTCCAAAGAGGATGGGCTGCAGTACAGGATAATCTGAGAGACTCATGAGGTGGAACTGTGCAATATGTGTTAGATTTTGCGGTTTTCTATTGCTTGGACAGCTTTGAAAATGAAATGAGGGTTAGAAAAAAAGTAAGTATATTATCACCTAGCACTGTTTCTGTATTTTCGATCAAGCAAATCTCTTGCATTTACACTTTTCACATTTGACTGTACACTTCTGGCGATAGTTCTAATTTGTCTCAAACCCATTATTCAATAGAATGGTTTCTGCATTTTTTTTATGTTATTCATTCTTTGTGCACACACATTAAACACATTCTAGTGAAAAATGCTATGTAACCAAGAATATTACAGATTTTTTTTTATCATAGTAAAATACAGTCTACTCTTAAAAAAAGAATAGTATCCTCCCCACACTAAAGAAAACTCAGTCTAATAGCAAGAAACAAAGAAGCTGTCACATATGGGTTATTTTATTCTAAAATCATACAAATTACATTTATTTATTTATTTGTTTTGTTTTCTGTGTGTTGATTATTGGCTACAATGTCTCACTTGATAACCTGTGCTGGTCTTAAACTCACTACGTAGTGTGGGCTAGGCTTGAGCAATTTGTCTGCCTTCCTCATCCTCCCAAGGGCTGGACACTGAGCATTTATAAATCCTCTCAAAGAGCTAAGACTATGTTAATCAAGATTATTCAAAAGAAGCTGGAACAGTCAAAAGCACAAAACATTTTTTTTGCCAATCAAATTTCCCTAATTCTTTCAGTTGGTGAGTTCATTCCTTCCTGGAAATAAATGTTCATTTAAATATGCATCTAGTCTTTTAAAATTATTTAATACAGAACTTCAAGCTTTGGCTTGGTGGCATTCAATTTTTGATGAATACTCCCATAACCAGGTAGCATCAATGATGACATATCCAGTGCTAGTATACAATGAATCTATCAATAATTAAACAATAAAAATTTAAGAAACAGTTCTGAAATTTTTTATTTTATACAGCTATTATAACAACCTCATACAATCTTAGGAAAATGTCCTCTGTGTGAAACTTCATTTTCTGATTTTTTTAGTTGTTTTTTCTCTTATGTATTCTATAGTGCCTTGTTAATATCATTTTATTTTATTTTTGTAATCACGAACTTCTTATTTACAAATGAGAAATTTAGCAACTGAGATTACACAGAGTCAGGTTTCAGACTGAGCCTTCTTAACCAAGTTAGAAGCATTTCATGCAAATGCTGCCTGTGATAGCAAGATCTGCTGACTAGTAGCACAAGGGAGATGCCTAGAGGAGCTATAGCCTGGGTGAAAGAAGAGTAGAACATGGAGAATCCCAAGATCCTACCCCACAACCAAGGCCCATGTAGTCTTCTGAGCTGACACTTCGTATCTTGGTATCTTTCCATCGGTCTGTTCCCACTGCCATGTTTGTACAAATGATGAAGAAACAGTGTTCCTGACAGTCCCTCCCCATTGCACCATCTGTCTTAGCACTTACGGGACTGGGCTGTGTCTCCGCTGGGTCATTACAAAGGAGAGTGGGCCTGTTGCTCCTCTACTGCCTGGGATGTGGTTAAGCTCAGACTCCGTACTCAAGATTTGAAAGAAGACTGATGCAACTTGATGAAGGGCTCCTGAGGGGAGTGGACACTGGTATGGAGCCACTGCAGCGGAACTGGCAAAGTAAAGGTCTGGAGGGTCTGGCTAATTATCTCAGTTGTGTGACCTTGGAGGATCAATGCACTCTGCTTCTAATTAGCATTCCTCCATGTTATCACCATCTCCAAGGACTTGTTAGTGTTGACAGAATCTGTGTGTATGTGGAAAGTTTTCTTACTTCTGACTTCCAAATTGTAGGATCATCACATAAAACTCAGACTGCAGCTGGGCATAGTAGCAGATTCCTGTATTCCCCTCTATTGGGAGGCTGAGACAGGAGAACTGTTGAGGCCAGCTTTGGCTACATAGTGAGATAATGTCCCCAAAATGAAAGGGGTAGGGAAGGGAGAGCTGGAAACAACTCAATGTAATATTTTTCAATTTAACAACCCAATGTGGGATTTAACATTTGTCAATCCACTGTATTAATCAGGAAGTGTGGGGGAAAATAGATTTTTCTGTATTAAAACTTTCATAACATTTTTATTTCTCAGTATTTTTTTAGGATATACAGGATATATCTTAAAAATGAATATTCTCTATTTAAAACAAGTGTGCTTCAAATATAAACTATTACACAAAAATGTAATAATTGACAAATTACCAACTTGTTAAACTTAGAAAAAGCACTGTTATTTTGTAACTGTTAAAGAAAGACATATTTTTGTTATTTAAGCTGACTTACTTCCAAGTTACAAAAGTTACAAAGTTACAAGATGTTTCTCAATGACCGCTTCAATTTATTTTACTGTGGCATAACAAAAACAAAGTATCTCTGAAATGCTTTGCATATTTAAATGGATAATGTTTGTAACATAAATTTATTTAAATAACTTTTATATCAATAATAGGCCAACATATACCCTAAATACCCTGTTAGTGGAAACAGGAACAATTAATGGTACTGTAGCATGAAATGTACTCTATTTTGCAATTTATGTACACCACAATAATCAATCCTTCTAGGCTAGTGAAATTTAAAAGAACATTGCTAGTCACACTTTCCTGGTATTACTGAATATGCTAACACTCCCATCAAGTGAACAGCATACCACATATATCCATTATCTCGTGTTTTTCTCCAAATTCCTTGTCTCCAGGTTGGAATAGCCCTGTGTGGGATACGAAGAGGTGGCCTAGAGCCTGTTGGTTCTGTGCTTTTGGTCTGTTCTCTCCAACCTTTGTAGGTTTCTAAAGCCCCGGGGGATCTCTACTAACATTACTTTCAACCTTTTCCTTTAATGTTGCCAGTCTTCTTTGCTTTTCTGCCTTTTCTTCTTCCTTTGCCTGTCTATCTAGAATTTTCAATTCAAGTTTATATAAATCTCTTTCTGGAAACCCGGTAATTTCATCAGCAACAGTTGTCCATTTCTCTGCCTTTTCCCTTGGCTCATTTTCAAGCCTCAGAAATTCTTTCTGTTCTTCTGCTGGGTGTAACTTTCTAGGAGCGATTTTAGTTTAAGCTGGTGCTGGCACTCTTCTGCTTTCTCTCTTTGTCTTCCTCTTTTAACTTAGAAGCACGTTGCATTGATAGTTCTATACGTACCTTTTCCCCAAGCTTCAGTTGCCAACTTCTGTTTATTCCTCTTTTTGCTTTTGATTACTTCCAGTTTACTATGAAAATGCACAGGGTGCTGGGGATATAGCTCAGTGGCGTAAGCACCTGGCTGGCAAGTGCAAGATCCTGAGTTCAATCCCCAGTACTGGAAAAAAAGAAAGAAAAAAAGCACAGGAGTGTTGTCTGTCTTCTCTTTTAACTTGAAAATTTCCTGCTTCTTTTGCTGAGTTTCACTTTTCCAATCCTGAATAGATTCATTTTTTCTTTCTTCTGGAGCCAGAAATTTTTGATGCCGTTTCTCATGCTGCTGAGCTTCATCCCGCGTTCTTCCTGGAAGGTGCTGTAGAGCTTCTCCCATAAATGCAGGCTTCCCCTTGTGTTTGTTCCCCACCTTCACGAAGTTCCGGTGGTCATAATCATCCCGGCCCCCCTGTCGCCCACCTGTTCGTTGAAGGAATTTTTCAAAATCTACCACTGCTTCTGGAAGAGTGTCATTTTGTGTACAGGGACTTTGCTTGAGCTCGCTCTGACAGCCCTCTGTGTATGAATTACCCAAAGCCTACGCATCAGTCTTTTTTTTTTTTTAATTTTAGAAACATAAAAGTACGAAAACATATTGACAAACAGACACCCATTATCATAGAAAATAGTACAATCACAACTAATCTATAGACAAGGTGATATGGTCTCAACAGTAGTTGTTGCTC
>PVLD010026761.1:0-21737 GCA_004027595.1 Dinomys branickii
CACCTCTGCTAGTGTTAGAATCTCAGGCTTCGCTTCCCGGAAACTGATTTCCAGAATCCTCGCGTGTGCAGCTGGAGGGTCTCCCTCGGAACTGTGCGTCTGCACTCCGTCCCCTTTTCGTCACACCCAGCGGCGTGAGTCCTGGTGACTTTAGAGACGGGGCCTGTCAGAGAGCCACCCAAGAGCCAGGAGCCTGTGGTAGAAAGATCCTTTCTAAGTAATTACCCATCCATCTTGGAGCTGGCATTAAGACTTTTCAATTATTCAGAATTTCAGACTTTTCATTTCTGAGTTTCATGTGCTTGGTAGTACAGCTAAAGCTCCTGCCTCTGAGGCAGGGCAGACAGGGCTGGCTGATTGGTTGGTGCACAGGCTAGATGGTGCCATTAAATTAAATTAACTTCTCTTTATTTAAACTGATGAGCAATTCCAGATCTGCCCCACTTTGCAGGTGTGTAGAATGTGTCCCTTGCTAGTGTCCACAGCTTCCATGGTGACTCCCCAGGCCCCACAATGACCACCTGCCTACTGGGTCTTCTCTTTCTGGGATCAGTTTTTGTCCACGAAGTCAGACCTGGGTCACTAAGTTCTGGCTTTTGTACATTGCTGTCATTGGCTTCATTTCAAGTACATATTTTTTCAATCCCAGCCTGGCCTGTTGTGTCCTTCTTCTTTCTAAGTCACCCACTCACACTATATGTGCTGCTCAAACCTTCCTTGACTTCCACCTCTGCCCCTTTATTTCTCGGTCTCCCACATTAGGTAAGCACCCTCCCACCTCCCCTCCTGTTCGGACAATCCTGCCCTCTCAGCAGACTTAGGTTTGAATTTCTGGTCTTCCACATACTGGCTCTATGATCTTCGGAGGATGATTTTTTTTATTTTAAAGAGAATAAATAATAATAATAATAGAAATGATACAGAATTTCACTAAACAAGATGATAGGGATAAAACAATGGTTGTTATATTGCATGTTGGTGTCTTCAAATGAGTTGCTCGATTACTAGCTATAAGCATGCAAAATTGGTCAAAAAATTTAAAAAGAAGAATAAATGTAAGCATTGGCTGTTCCTTTCAATAGATAAGGATGATTTAACCCCTCTAAGCCTGTTTCCTTCCCACTAATGATTAGATTGTGGCGAGGCCTATATGAGAAAAATCATACAAAGTACTTATAGGCAGAACTGGCACATAGGAAGAAGTTGATACGTGGTAGTGTCCTTATTGCCACATGTAGTATTATTTTCCCTTTATCCCCAAGAACTTACTGCTTCAGTCACCATCAGATCTCTTCTCCCTGGCCTGGGAACACTGGAAGCACAGGAAACACTGCACTTGGTATTGCAGGGACCAAAGTGCTCCCCAGAATCAGGACTTTGAGAGGCCTCCTTCTAGAATGACACTTGAAGCTGTCACCAGGCCAGACAGAGTACACCACTGGGAACCCGCAGGGCCAGGGAAGATCCATGGAATCTCCCTATTAACTAAGCACCAAGAATATGACCAAAGTAGCATTTCCCTGTGGTGTCTCTGCTGAAGTTGTTCTGCTGACTTTGGAGAGATGTTGCCCTTAGATTTTGGAGCAGAATCTCTTGGCTCAGTATACGTGGCCCCTGGTTGGCCTCCTGGGGTTCCCTGGCAGTGGGGGTTAAAGACACTGGGCAGGAAGGAGCGGGACTGGCCACATGGTTTTGCTGGCCTTGCCCTGAAGATCTTCCTTTCCCAACTTTCCCCCATTTTATATAATGTTAGGGAGGCAGAAACTATGGTTCCTCCTACCAGCTGGTGTGTCCAACATGAGGTCCACCTTCTTTTGTGCCCATTTTAAACATGTGAAAATAAAAATATTAAAAAGGAAGCTTTGGTACATATATTCATTAACTATATTGTCTATTTTATATGTGGCCCAAGAATCTTCCTCTTCACTTGAAAAGAGAGGGAGAAAGAAAAAGGTAGACTTCAGGTTGGACGTGTGCCTGTGAACAAAGGTCTGAAACGTTCAGTGGACTTCAGAATCTTCCACAAGGCTTGTTAAAGCACAGTTTGTTCAATGGAAGCCTCAGAGTTTTTGATTCCCTTGTTCTGGGGCTGAGGCCTAAGAACCCTTCTGTGCCTACAGAACCCCAAGTGTTGCTGCATCTGTGGGCCTCAGACCCCTTTGAAAATCACAGTCCTTGAGAGTGTCATGTTTGCACAGTCACTCCTCTTTGGCATCTTGTATGATGTCAGGGCATGATATTGACATAAGGCAAGGAGAGGAAAACCTTGGCTGCGGTGTCCACAGCTCTGAAGGTGGGTTTGGTTGTAAGGGGAAAGGGTGTCATGGAAGGCAAGGCAGAGAATTTGTTAGGGGGATGCTAGGGAATCTCTCAGAATTCAAGCAAAAGTTGAGCATTGCAGGCTTGAGGAGGGCAGGGCAGCAGCTGGAACTTGTACCTGCTGTCCAGGGCACACTGGTCAGGTGACTCACATTCTACATGCTGATAAAGGATAATGTGATGGGCCCACAAGAGAAGGACTTTCCTGCCTCTTCCTACTCAGTTGTAAGGACAACCGGCACGTGTGTGATGGAGCAGAGGGAGAAGTTCAGGCAAACCCCACAGGGCTATCTCAGCTCCAGCAGTCTTAGCTGAGCAGCCCTGACCACACAAAGGGTCCCGCTGTGACCTTGAACAAGATTCTTCTTCTCACTGAACCTCAGCTTCCCTGGCTGCAGTGACGGGCTTGAGGTAAAGCTTTATCACTTGATTGCTATTTCTCAAAGTGGGCCTACATCAGAATCCCACAGGGTGCCTGAAATTAGAGACCCACATGTGTCACAGGGCGCTAGTATGTGGTTTGCAATAGGCCTCTTGTACCAGAATAGAATAGAAGCAAACAAACCCCTGATTAGCAGTGTTCGCCCAGTTTCAGTGGTGTAAACAAATATACCCACCAAGGTCAAGATCAAACTAACAATGTGAAGTCACTGAACCTCACACTGGGAAGGGAGGACCCCACCCAGCTGTGGCCTCAGAGCCTCTGGGGGAGGCCTGGAACTTACATTCTTCTCAAGACAATTTTGGTAAATAACAATTTCAGAACTCCCGCATCCGAGAGATCTCTGAAGATCTCTGCATTTCTTTTTTTTTTGTGCGGTACTGGGGATCGAACTCAGGACCCTGCGCTTGCGAGGCAGGCGCTTATTCCACTGAGCTATATCCCCAGCCAATTTAAATCTCTGCATTTCTCCATGCTAATGATGTTATAGGTTCTCACCCTGGCTCTGGAGCTGGGGAACATTTTCCCCCTTGAGAGAATTACAGAGTAATGCTAGAGAGATTGATTGGCCATTGCCCAGGTGAGTTAAGGGCATATTTGCAACACCTGTCTGGACTCTGTGGCAGATTCAGTTCTCCCAGCACTCCGTGAGTGCCCTGGACCTCTGTTGCTCCTGGAGGCAGAGAAGCATCTCTGTGTGCCCATTCTGGGACACAGATGCATTCAGGACACAGATGCGAATGGGACACAGAGTTCCAGCTCTGGATACTGGGATCCTTGCCCCTCACTCATCTCCCTGGTGGGGCTGACATTTCAGCTGCTCTCCTCCTGACCTTCTGGTCTGTTATCTCTATCTCTGGAGTAGAGAGCCTGTCTGCTCCTCAGCTATTTCTGTGCAGGTCTCTCATCTTAATGACCTTCTCTGTGCAGGCAGAGGACAGAGTGGAGAGCACCATTTCTGTCTTGAGGTGTGCTGAAGACATCATGGGCCCACAAAAGACCCGCTGGCACACAGCAGGGGTGATAAGGAAGCCGGGAGGATGGGTGTTGGGCATGGGAGAGGGTAAACTGCTGGCCCCACTGTACCTTCTTTTAGCAGAAACCATTTTTGCTTTGAAGTTGAGTTGTAAATGTGGTTTAGTTTAGTTTTTTTGTGTTTTGTTTTTTTTGGTACTGGGAATCGAACTCAGGACCTTGCGCTTGCCAAACTCAGGACCTTGTGCTTGTGTAGTTTTGTTTTTTGAGGTTTTGAGACAGGGTGTCACTAGTAGTCCTGCCTCTTCCTCTATAGTGCCAGAATTATAGTTGTGCACTGCCACAACCCCCTGGAAATTTAATTTTGAACTAAGGTGATTTCTGACTTTTATTCATTCTGGAAGGCAGTGAGCCAGTCTCAAAGTATGATCTTTAAATTGGAAGCATCAATTGGGTACTTCTCAGAAAAGTAAATCCTCACAATGTCTCTGGTCCTTACAGCTACATCCTGAACCTGTTATTCCTGGGTCATTGTAGGGGCTAAGCATTCCTTTCTCCAAATAACCTTTTCCAAAGCTGCTGGCCCATCGGGCTGCCGTGCTGAGCTGTCCTTGACCCTTCCCGGGCACTCTTTATGAGGATGTTTGACAGGAGCCAGGGCCAGTGTATCTGCCTCTGGCGGGAGATGCCTAGCACAGTGTGGGAACTGAAGACAGTGCCCAAGTTCCTGGACTGCGAAACCCTTCTCACTGCTCCTCTGCATGCCTGTTTGCTCACCTCTTCAGCTCAGGGTTTCAGTGTTTGCCCCACATTATGGCCCTTTATAATGGACAAGCCCACTCTATGGCCACTGCACCAGCCTCTTACCATCCTCCTGGAGTGTGGGTCTGCTCTGCCTGATGTCCAGGCTCCCTGCTGTGCCTGATGCCATTGACCTTGACCATCCTCATCTGGACCTGGTGGGAGGACCCAGGCACGCTGGACAAGAGCCCATTTGGCCAGCCGTGGGCGGTTCTCAGAGTCCCTGAAGTCCTCCCCAAGTGTGGATCATGATCATTTCAGAAGAATACAGCTGAGCTTTTTTCCAGACCAAGTAGGGTACCCCGGGAAGGCTGGATTTGGAGCAGGGACAGCAGTTGACTCTGGACCAGGCTGAGTCCAGTATAAACTTGAAGTCTTTCTTCCCTTTTGGATGAATTTGTTCTTCCTGAAGAACAAATGTTGTGAAACTGGTGGCTCAGGAATAGGCTATGGGGGAGGAAGCAGGACAGGAATCAGACTGCTTGACCACTCTGAGACTTCTACACGGGTTTAGGTAGAATAAACTAAATGTGACTGTGGCTCTGAATGTGTGCCAGTCTTCCTGCCTGTATGTTTTCCTGTGTATGTCTGAGGGGGTTCCATGAGTATGTGATAGATTCCATCTCACCAGCTGTGAGTCTAGACAGGTGACAGAAGCCCACTGACCTTCATTTTCCTTGTCTGTGTAATGGGAATAATGACTTCTATGAAGAATTACCATGGTGGCAAAGTTAAACAATGCATGTGTGCCTGTTGGCACAGTTCCTGAGTTAGGCTGTTATTACCAGGCGCCTGTGCAAGATATTTAACCTCCTGGTGCTCCCATTTCTTCCTGTGTAGTGTGGGGATGTTACCAGAATTTAGAGCTGTGAGGGAGATTAGAGAAGTTGATGCCTGTCAATGACTTAGCACTGTGTGATAATATCAGCACCTGGAATGCTGATTATCTTCAGTGTATGGAGGCATTTGCGTGTGAATCTCTGAGTTTGGCAAGGTCCTTCTGTTTGTGTGTGTAAGCACATAAGTGTATGTATGCATACATGTTTTTTACAGCCAGGCTGGCCCCTTTTCTTAGGGTGGAGTTTGCTGTTGGCTCGAGCCTAGACTCCTTGAGCCAACTATAGGGCCTGTACTGGGATGGAATTTCCATTAAGAATTAAGCAGAACAGCACTGGGAAGCCAGACAGACAGAGGGGAGGGGGTTGGGGGGAGGATGCTGCAGCTCCAAGCTTCCTTGGGTGGCCTCAGTCCTGCACTGCCTTGAAGAGGCCTCTGCTAGCTCTGCTCGAGTCATGGGCCTTGCAAGGGCCATGGCCTGGAAGGAGGGGCAGGGCTCAAGAAGCTGCTCACGGTGTCCTCTGTAAGGAGGCCTGGAGTTGCAGCCATGAGGCGGCCCCCAGGGAATGGAGAGGCAGCCGGCGAGGGTCCAGGCGGTTGGGGCCTGTGGGGAGTCCCGGAGGCCAGGAGACTGTGCTGTGCTGTAGGTATCTGGGAAGGAGAAAGAGTGTGTGTGTGTGTGCGTGCGTGTGTGTGTGTGTGTGTGTGCGCGCACACGCGCACAAGCTACGCAGGGGGCATTTACTTCAAACGCTTTAATGAACTATGGAGCAAACCAGATTGTTTCTCTTTTGCCTTAAAATCTAGGCACAGAATTTGGATTTAGAAACAAAGGACCTCTGATGCATTTTGCTAACACTGGTGCTGTTTATGATCTAAGTCTCATTCTGTTTCTGCAGAGGAATTTTCTACCTTGGGGACATCAGGCACATCTTAGCTTTCTAGGGAATTTTATATTTCCTGACCTTATTTCCTACTTTTGAAACCTTGGGAGCAGACATAGAGGATTATGTTCTTCCTATTGCATACACAAGAAGACTGAAGCTCAGAGTAAGGGTTAAGGGACTTGCCCAAGGACGCACAGCTAGAAAGTGGTACAGCTAGGATGTGAAGCCTGGTCTCTCTGAGATCAAACAATTTTTATCATACACTTGACCTACCAGAAACAGTCTGAGAAGATCCTGCGCACTCTCCATTTGAGGCAGGTTCTGGCTCCAGTGTTCACGCCTGCCCAGGTGGCTGCCTGGAGGCCCCTGCTCTGTCCCAGGGCCTTGAGACAGCCCTTGCTGAGCCAGGAGCTGAAGCCCCTCTCAAGCACTGTGGACAGACGAGGCTGGAGTCAGGGCTGGTTTGTCTGAGGCAGTGGCTTGGCCATCAGCAGAGGCAGCATGAAGAGATCTGAGTCAGGTGAGTTAATACGCCAGCCTAGACTCTGGTGTATCCAAGGCCAGAGGCAACAGTTTTAGCCAGAGCTCAAAAAAAAAAGGAGCAGAAATAATCAGCACCAAGAAACAGATGGCTGAGTGGGACCTTGGGGATGCTATTGACCTCTCACTCCTTGAGTACATCTGTGAGAAAATTAACATAGTCAGCACATAAGGGACTTAGGTTAGATGCTGGAGAGAACTTCCTACCAGAGAAGGCTCAAGCTTTGGAGCAGGCCCCTAGCAGCCAGGGGACTGCCTTTCCTAGGTGATCTATACACTTAGGGAGAGGCTTTCTGGTGGCTGCAGGGAACTGCTGGCAGGGTCTGGCGAGTGGAATGGAATGACTTCTAAGCTTCCTTCCAGTGAAGGGAGCAACATTCCTGAGCTTTTGGGTAGGAATCAGGCTTCTCTTTTCCAGACTTAGCTATTTGATAGTCCAAGTGTGTGTGTGTGTGTGTGTGTGTGTGTGTGTGTGTGTTGGGGTCTGATGTGCCCAACATGGAAGGAGTCTCTGCATCAGCCACTGTCACTTTTGGCAGGTCCGTGGCCAGAGGGTGAAGGATGTGGGTAACTTAGTTTCCAAAGGGAAGCACCTGCAGTGCAAAAAGCAAGTCGCGTTCGGGCATTTGGGCTGCGCAGTTAGGTGGCTCCCTGCACAGAGAATGCACACTACACCCAAAACCTTCCTAATTTTGTTTCAGCTCCAAGAGAAACGATCAGATCACAGCCCCTTCCCTTTCCCCTCTCCAGATATTGGCACGCGGGGCACACCCGGGCGCCCGGCCGCCGGGTCGCCTCTGCCGCCTGCCTGGGTGATTACCCGCCTGGCTCCCGGCGGCCCAGGGGTGAGCCCGGTCTCTAATTAGGTCTGACCACGTCCCCATTCCAGCTTTCCCACAGATGAGAGCGCGATGTTTCCCCAGCCAGGGTACGGAAATAGCGCTCGCGGCCGCGACCGGTCTGAGACTCACGGGCAGCCTAAGGCGGATGGGACGAGGCTAGACCGAGCTGCTCAGGGGTGGGAAGGGCCTTGGGACGCGCGGAGCCGGCGGGCGGGGCCGAGGCCGGGGCCAAGGCGGGCAGGGGCAGGGGCAGCGGGGCTCTCGCGGGCGGCCCGGCCACTTTGTGCCTGGCCTCTGGAGCTCCAGCTGCGACAGGCAGTTTGCAGTTGCACCTCTGGGAGTTGGACCTGCCAGCCTCTGAGCAGGTTTGTGACTTTCTAAATAGTTGGCATGTGTGCTGGCGGAGTGCTTATGCAGAAGAGCATGTGCTGATGGAGTGAATCCAGGTTTGAGAGGGGCAGGCGAGCGGGTCAGTGCGTGGTGAGCCTAGGGCACAGGTGTGGCTGTGGCTCTGTGCAGGCCCTGGCATCCTGGTGGACAGTGCTCTGCCGGGGGCAGTGCGTTCTGGTGTGGGGTGGGGAGGTGGCCACCTGGGTTAGGGCATCCGCTGTGGGTGAGGGAAGCAGGAGGTGAGGAGCAGTATAGAACTCACACTTTCCAGGGTGGCCTGACTTGTCCCCAGCTGGCCTTCTTGTCCACAGGTCAGGCAGCTTTGGTTTCTCAGGGCTGTGCACTCTGAGAACAGAGCTCTCACCCGACGCTGGAGTGAAGGAGACTTCCACTCCCCCTGACCTGGCCAGGGCTGGAGAGACAGCTTCGGGGAAGAGGGAGGAGGGCTGGGGGTGTTCGCCCCACGCTCGGTGCACCCACACTCCTGGGCTTGCAGCTGTCAGGTGGACACCCATTGACTGATTGATTGAGACAGGGTCTGGCTGTGTGGTACAGGCTGGCCTCAAACTCATAGCCATCCTCCTGCCTCATCCTCCCAAGTGCTGGGATTACAGGTGTGTGTCACCACGCCCACCTTCCTGCTCACATGTGCCTGGCTCCCACATACCTCCCCTCTGCACAAACACACAGCATACAGACACTCACACATGTTCAGCCTGTACCCCCAGGGAAACCCGCCTGCGTGCCGTGCACTCGCCTTGTACGATGCGTGCGCAGGTGCACATCTCCCTGGTTGGGCCCCACCCTTGGCCTCTAGCTTGCTTTTCAGTCCCTGTTGCCTACGTAGGCACCTCCAAATAAGTAGCCTCTGGAGGGAGCATCTTTAGGTCAGGGAGTTTGGCTGGAGGGTCAGGGTGGGTTGGGGTATGTGGCCTCCAGGTGTTTCCTTTAATCTGGACAGAGGTTCCCTATGGAGCTCAGCACAGCACCAGCATCCTTGGGCCCTGAGGTTTGGGACTTAAAAGCAGAGCTTGCCTTTCTAGGGATGCAAAGGCCAGTCTCACAGGGCAAGCAACCAGGGCAGGGTCTGGGCTAGAGCTGAGCACCTGTGATTTGCTGCAGGCTCTGGTTTAAACCCTGCCTTCTCCCTGCTGCAGAAAGCAGGGAGCATTTGGGGCTGAGGTGCGGTGCTGCCTTGAACAGGAGGAGCAGTGAGTGGGGTCGCTCCTTCTTGCTCTTTTCCACTTTCGGTCGGCACTACCTTGAGGATACCATCTGCAGCTGGAGGAGGGACAGACAGTCTCCGTCCTCCTTCCAGCTGTGAGTTCTTTTCTCTCCACAGACTCTTCTCCATGATCTCCCTTACCTGGAGACCACCGGGGACACCATAAACAGTGCTGAGGAGAGTCGATGTCCCCAAATATCAGTTGCTCATGGTTATTACTGTTATGATTTTACTCTGATTTTTAGACCTCTCTCATCCCGGTCACTCTGTTCTGAGCAGGTTTCTGTGAGGTTCCCAGGCTAAATGTACTCCTACATTCAGGAAGTTGAAAAGACTCTTGTCTTTGTGGTTTGGTCTATGTATTCTCCATCTACTCCCCTAATATGGATGGGAACAAGTCAGATCTGTCATTGTCTGAGGGACAGCATGCTGGGATCTGTCTTTCCCTTGGTCTGATGATCCTAGATTTGATCCTGGCAGATTGTGTTCAGTCCAGCAGGCTTCCTGCAGAGTCTAAATGATGGAGGAAAGAAATACTTTCTTACTGTATATCCCTCCTCACTCTGGCTGCTAGGAAGCTCTTAGTTCATCATATTGATCCATTCTAGCATCTGTGTTTGTTGGAGGCAGGGATTGTACGCTTAATTTTAACAATGTTATAGACTCTATATCTTTAACTGTAAACTCCCATATCTTCTATGGCAGGAGATTGGAATAAATAAACAACCAGCAACCAAGCATTCAGTTGTTTGAGGAGGGGAACATTATATAGGTTGTCTGGAGGCAGTTTCAGTTTCAAATATTTCCTTTAATTTTAAAACCGTATGTCTCAATTGTGGCTTCTGTACATTTGGACTGTTGTTCGTGACCATGTCTTGCAGCTTTTGTTCCTAGTAGCTCCGGGAGATAATGCCCATTTCTGTGCTGGCTCAGACAGTGGGGATTGTTGAGGATGAATTGGGCCATTGAGCAACACCCTCTGTTCCGAGTGCCCCAGCTGCCAGCTCCTCTCTGTCTCAAAAGCTCAAGTGTCTGGGTGCATGAAGGACTTTGACCCTTGCCCTAATCCTGGCCCTGACCCTGAGGCTGCCCCCATCATGTGACCCTGGCTAGCCCAGGGCTCTTCTGGGAGGTCTGTGTCTCTTGGATCCAGGCCCTGCCTCCCCAGAAGGGACCACAACATTTCTGATAAGGGCCTTGAGGAATAAGAGCTCAGGATGCATAGTAGGTTGGATTTGGGAATGTGTGTGGGGCTCTCTTGGTGCCTCCCCTGGGTCTGTGAGGTCATAAGCCATAGGCCCTCTTCTCTTTCCCCACAAGGGATCTCAAGTCTGCTAGCTGGTCAGAGACAAAGGGGAGGGATCTAGCCGTATTGAAAAGGTGGTGAAAGTTCTAACTAATTCACTGCAAGATTGATTATTTTACCCTGTCCAAGACCACTAATGTTCGGAAAGGGGGAATTCTGGTGGGTACTTCTTAACCCTAAAGAATGACTAGAACAACCCTAATGGTGGACTTTCAGTCATTGTGTTGTGTGCTGGCTTCTCAGTATGTGTTAAGTCAACCCAAGCTGGTACTGTTGCCCATTCTCAAGACTAATCTTTCAAAAAACATTTGACTGCAAAATAGGAAGAAGGAAATGCCCTGTGTCCTGGTACCAGGTAAGGCATTGTGGCTTGCTATGGGTGACAAGTTTGTTCCTCTTCAGCTAAAGATAAGACTAAGACTTGCTTGTGTCCCTGGTGTAGATTCTTACTGTTTCTACTCTGATTGTTCTATGTACTTTAAATACAAATGAAAAGTAGGTTTGAAGTCCAGCATGGGACATGTCAGAATGTATGTGGGAGAAGGGTGACCTGTGGTTGCTCACACTTATTTAGCATCTGCCAATGGCCTTTCGCGTCCTTTGTTCCCTGAAGCCTCCCAGCTAGGCGGGAACCCCCTCCCCAGCTCCCTGGGGTGGGCACCATGGGCCTTCTGTGGCTTAAGTCTTCCCTGGAGCAATCTCTGCCCTGGGAGTCCAGGCTCCACCCAGACTCTGCAACGCAGCAGTCCAGCCTCCCTCCCCTCAGCTCCAGGGCCCCCTCCATGCCAAGCTCTGGGGGAGTCCTGGATCCTTTGAGGTTGTCTCTGGGCAGACCAGACTCTGTTTAGCATGATGCAGTGTCTGTAGGCGTCAGCAGTTTGGCTGGGTAATTGTGTACAGTGTTCACTCTGGGCTAGAGAAATGGAGGTTTTGTCTTACAAACCAAATATCCTGGTTTGGAATCCATATGAAATGCAGCCTGTGGCCTGAGGATGTGGGCTACATTGTGTGTCCTGCTGGTTTGAAAGACACCATTGCAGGATTAAACATTCCACGCAGGCCCTCTGACTTCTGATGGAGGAGGAGGTCGGAGGTGGGAGCACATTGTGATGCTGTACAGAGCACAGGGTTTGCAGCCGGCCAGCTAGGACTTGGAGCCTCAGTCTGCTCATCTACAAGATGAGGTTCCTCATAATGCAGTGGTGGTGCTAGTACTAGAAACTATGTGTGGAGTGTAGAACCGGTAAATGACAAAAGGTGATATTCTTTCCTGATGTACCGACCTTTTGTGAAAGAGCACTTGACTGACTGGGAAGGGATCGGGGTTCCAGCTCACGCTCAGCCTCTGGGAACCCTGTGTTATTTAGGGTACAGTCACTTGCCTTCTCTTTCCTCCCATGTAAAGTGAAGGAAGAACGCATTTCCCTCGCTCGTCTGTGTTTTTGAGGATAATGGAAGAGAATGAAGCCAGGCACTCTTCGGGCAATACTGATTCGTTTATTCCTGTCTCAAATATTAATTGAAATCCTTTGCTGGGCAGGGGCCTAAGGAAGGCATGGGGATAAGGGGAGGGGAGGGAGTACCCTAGTTCTGCGGCCGGAGTTGGACCACGTGACAAGGCAGATTTGTAAACAGAGGTCTGGCTGTGGCAGATCAAAGAGGGCACTGGAGGCACCGGGTCCTGGAGAGGAGGTGTCTTCTCCAGCTGCAGCAATCAGAGACCTTTCCAGAGGTGAGGATACAGCGGTCTGGATCTTGAAAGATGGGAGGAAGTTGCCAGGACTTAAGAGGAGAGGTTTCTAGGCAGGGAGGCTGATATGCTAAGGCAAGAAGCATTGCCTAGTGTGGTAAGTGTGGGGAGTTTAAAGCAGTTATGACCTGAGCTTGTGGTGTGGCTGGTCAGTAGCAATGGGAAATGATATGAGAGACATTATGAAGAGCTGTGGGTGGGTGTGAAGCCTTAGCCTGTGCTCAGGTACCCAGATACTTATCATGATTACTTACAGGCAGACTAGGGTGTTTTAAGCAAGGGTGATTCATGGTTGGACATGGATTCGCTCATCTGTTCAACAAACAGTGATAGAGTGCTATTTTCATGTCACTGTTAATTTTGATGTCCTATCAAACAATTACATTTGCAAAACTACTATAAAAAAAATCTCTCTTTACCTACATCCCTCAGTTGTGTATGTGATGTCTATTGACTTTATGATGCTAATTACTTCCTTGTCTAAGAATATGAAAATACATTATTTTTATGTGTGTATATTTATTGTTTATATTATAATTCAAATTGCATTGTTTTATCTGTTATTATAATGTACGTTGTATCTCTGAGTGCATAGACAGATATTTTTATTTCTAATCCATTTCAGAGTGAATTGGAGACATAACACCTCTTTACCCCTAAATCCTACAGTGCACATTTCCTTTACAAAGGGCTGTGTCTGATCACAGTGCAATCTGTCTCAACCGCGCCTCTGTGGCTCCTCTCACCCCACTAAGGGTCCCATCTGCAGGTTGCGCTTGGTGGTCACGTCTCTTTAGGCTCCGTGAATCCAGAGCAATTCCTCTGCCTTATCTTTCTTGACCTTTATGCTTTTGGGTAGGACAGGTCAGTTATTGTGTCAAATGGCCCCCAATTGAGTGTCTGGTGGTTCTGCATGAATGGATTCAAGTGATGCGCTTTGGGCAGGAAAATGTGTCCTCTGCTGTCTTCATGTCAGCTTCCCACATTGTGGAGATTGTCTCACTGCTGGTGATGGAGAATGTCATCAAGGCTAAGGCAGTTTCCTCCATGACAAAATTACTGTTTTCCCATAGTAATTAGTAAGTAATTTGTGTACATTCTGTTCCTCATTCCACTTAGAGCATCAGTTTTATCACTGATAATTTTTTTGTGTGTGTGGTACTAGGGATTGAACTCAGGACCTTGGGCCTGCCAGGCAGGCTGTTATGCCACTAAGTTATACCCCCAGCCCTCCCTCACTGAGAATTTTTAATGCGTCATTTCTTTCAGACTTGTGTGTTGACATTCTACTCTAAGAAAGACTGTTCTTCCTTCCCTGTTTCTGGTACTTCTTCTCATCAGGGTCTCATAGCTTACTAACTTATTTAAATGGGTTATAGTCAAATACCCTATTTTATGTGATGTTCATATTGTCTCTGACTCAACCAGCAGGAGGCTGTGCAACGTGGCTTCTGTTTATTTTTGGCTCATCCTGTGGTTCCTGGAGCACTTCCTTTCTATCTGCTGTAGCAAGGAGTTACAGGCTTATTTTGCTCTGTTCTTGGTCTAGCCCTCTAATTTGCCATTTGCAAAAGAGGTGGAGGTGACCTGTACTCCTTGTTATTGGTCCTAGCCTTCTTAGCACAGCTAGGATGTGCATGTCTACTTATTTCTATGATAAACACATACAATGATTATATTCAGAAGAAACAATCCTTATGCCAGAGATAGAGAGTAATAGGGTGTGATGGGTACTTTGGATTGGGTGTTCTTTCAGGAGGTGATATTTAAAAAGGCTACAGTTTAACATAGTTGTATTAAAAGGAGAGGGGTCCTGGAGACGCAACTAAGTCAGGATGGAGAAGAGGCAGAATCAGTAGGACATGGTGATGGGTGAAAGCAGAAAGTGAGGGAGATGCAATCAAGGGGACTCCCAGGTGGATGTCTCAAAGTCCCATCAAACCCAACATATTCAAAATGGAATCTCTGGTCCTTACCCCTGAACTATCCAAGCCATACCTGGTCCTTGTGGGCTTTTTCAGATCTCACTGAGTGTTTCATCTATGCAGCTTCACGTATTAGAGAAGCCGGATGACCATCCTCAACACCACCCTCCCTCAAAGCCAGGTCCAATCCACCCCACGTCTTGATGCTGTCAGTTTGCATCACTCCACTCCATCTCCACCAGCAACTGCCTAGTTCAAGGTTCCATTTTCATCCTGGAGTATCACAAGAGCCTCCTGTGTGGCCTTCCACTGTTATAAATTATATGTGTTCATATAATAATTCATGCTTATCTTCTGTAGTGGAAGATGAGTTCTGTGAAGGATAGGGCCATTGTTGAGTAAATAAGTGAGTAAATGTTTTATAAGCTGAGTAACTAGAGAGATGAGGATACTGTTTAGCAGAGTAAAAATTGAAGAAGGAGGCAGACTTGAGGCTGATGATTATAATTCACTTGGAACGTCTTGATCTGAAGTGTGGGCCAACCCCATGTTTGTCCTCCAAAGACTTTCCCACATTCTGGGCCAACCATTTAGACAGTCATTCAGGAGCTTTTTGGGACTGGTGACGGCCAACATCTCATTCCTGGATAAATCTAAGAAATCTCTTGCAGGAGAGGGCTTAGTCACATGGCATCTCTGATGTGCCACATGGATCTTTTCCATTAGCTCATGTCTGTTTGTAGAAGATACCAGGGCCTCCAGCTGGCCCTTACTTGGTGCCTTGTGCTTGCATCAAATGTCTATAAATCTTCTGAAGATTTCTTGGAGCTGAACAGTTACGTGTATGCTTCCTATGGCTCAGGAGCTGTCAACATCCCACAGCCCCCGAAGCTGAGTAGACACAGACCTGAAAGTGCACACAGAGCAGGGCTCGAAAGGATGGCCCAGCCCTGGGACAGACCAGCCTATCCAGGCCCACTGGCTCACCCATGCTTGCATTCTTCACTCTCCTACTGTTTAGTGATTCTTTTCATCTTTCAGTCACTTCTGTCCCTCACCTACCCATCCACGAACAAGAACTTATGTTGAATTGATGAACAAGACACAAGGCCGGTGGGCCCTTTCGCTCCCTCTCCTTCATGCCTCGTTTCCTGTGGTCCTCCCAGAAGCACAGGAAGGAGACACCAGGATGGGAGGAGCTGTCACCATGCCAGTAGAGTGCATGGACCAAGAGTGACCGCAGGGCATTTTCAGGAAAAGAGGTCGATCAGCACCTGCTACACTGATTCCCCCTTTTGTCATCCTCTCTGCTTTTCTGGCTTTCCCTTGGGGAGAGCTGAGGAGTGTGGCTCTTCAATCTGATCAGTGGAAAGGTGGCAGATGGGCTCTGCAGTGAGGGACGGGACTCAGACCTGAAAAGGAAAGAACACAGTTCCCTCTGGGCCTAACTGTGAAAGAGAGGATGTTCTTGGTTTCTTCTTCATTTTTCACCATGATTTTACCTTAACCTTGTGGAATTCACAGAGAGGCTGGGGGAGGTAGCAGAGGAGGATTTTCAAAGGTAGCCTTGAGAGATCCGTGGACTAAGCCTGGGCCTGCCCCTTCAGTAGCTGCTCTTTCAGTTCTCTGAGGGATGTCATTTACAGAGAGCTCCCGGAATGTGTGCAGTCCATCTGCTGTGACAGCAGACGGTGCTGAAGGTGAGCAGTCTAGGACAATGGCAGCCACATGAGATAAGGGGAACTTGGAAAAATGCCCATGGGTGCCAAGGGTCTAAATTACACACCCTCATCCCCTCATTCCCTCACTCACACATTCATTCACCCAGCATCTGCAGAGCATCTCCTAGAGCCCTGTGTTGTAGGCAGTAGAGGTACAGCACTGAGCAGAATGCAAATGTCAAGTCCTCATAGGATTCACTGTTGGGTTTCGGAGGGCAGATGGTAGACAGGGCCAATGCAGTGCACAAAGTGGCGCTGAGAGCTATAGAGAAATATAAAGAAAAGTGAGCTCCAAGTGTGGGAAGGCTTATATGTTCCCCCGGGGGGTTCTCAGCTACATGGACTTTAAGCAGAGGCCACCAGGAAGGGAAGGTGCAACCTATATAAATATTTGGGGAAAGAAGAGTCAAACAGAGAAACGAGTAAGGGCAGAGGTGCTGAGGGCTGTTTGAGGCAGAGTGTGAGGGTGGTGACAGATACTGGGCGCGGTGAGAGGTGAGGGAGTTGAAGGACCTGAGGTCACTGCAGCGGTGGGGCCAGATCATGGCTCTGGTTATGGTATTTGAAGACCTTTGGATTTTAATTGAAGTAATAGGGGTGGACATTGGGAGATTTTGGACAGAGAAATGACAAATCCTGGTTACTCTGAAGGTGATTGAGCATGGAAAGGAGGGTGAAGGGACTCAGGTAGCCTACTTAGGTGGCAGAAGAGGGTGGTTTGCACCAAGGTCCACCTAGTCATTTATTTATCCATCTGCTATTTCTATTGCACAAATGTACAGGTCACATTGCCTACGAGACCCTTCATCACCATGTGCCCTGTCCTCTGACTCCCAATGATCTGTTCGAACAAGTCCTTATCTGCCACTAGCAGAGTCTTGTGCCAGATGCTGGCTGACATGGGCATCTGGTAGGACTTTGTTTCTAACAGGAAGACAAGATGCATGCACAGGAGCTCACCAGTCAGTTATGAAGCTGAGCAGGCCCTGGAAAGTCCAGGATAAATCATGTCAACTCTTCAATATTCTAGGAGTACTGTGGTGGGGATGGGAGTAAACTCGGCGGAGGCCACATTTAAGCAGAATCTGCACAGATGGGGAAAGACAGTCCTGAGGGACACTAGGGCACTTAGCCTGAAGCTTGAGCATGAGGGACATGCTAGGGAGGAGAGGATTATAATGATGAGAGAAGGTGAGGTGGGTGGGAAGAGGGCCACGAGGGGACCGAGGAGCCCAGAGGAACGGAGACGTGTCCGAGGATGACGTGCACACCTTCAGGAAGGAGTTTCAGTGAGAGCTGTGTTTGAAGAGGCTGGAATTCATGGAAGCATCAGGAGGGGTAGACTGGGATGTGGAGGCCAGAAGACTGTGGCCTTGGATCCTTGGACTTCTGGCCAGCAGGGATCTTCTTGGTGGCCTGTAGATGCATGGTAGCCAGGAATGCAGGGAGTGGGGGCTTCAGTGGTTAACACTCAGCAGATGTGGGTAGCTGTCCCCAGGATGAACACCAGATGCTCCTGTAACTTGAAGCCACTTTTGAATAAAGAGCATAGAGCAACCTGGGTTCTGGGCAGAGCAAGCTGGAGAAGAATTTGGGTCTGGCCCCGGGTCATGAGTGGTTCTTCGGTAAGCTTCTGGGGGAAGGGGATCGTTGGAGTGCAAGAACTTTAGGTCCAGAGCAAAGCAGGATCTCTCTTCTTGTGGAAGAGAAACCGGATGCCCAGAAAAGGGGCACAAATGGTCCAAGGCCATATAAAACACTTGTGCAGAAGAAGGTCAAGTATGTCATTGAATGCCTGACATGTTTGCTAGGGAGGGATTGCTAGGTTTATTTAATTACCCATTTGTGTATCTCTCTCAATGGAAGAGAAAATTCTAAGAAAAGAAAAATTATTTTATTCACCTCATTCTCTATTATTTAGATAGGGCTCAGTGCAGAGCAGGTGCTTCGCCTCACCCCACAGACAGTAGTGTCTTCCTCTTGAGCTTCACCAAGGCAGAATGTCAGACTGGTCTCAGAGCCAGTCATATGTAGGACCAGAAGGCGCTGGCTGAGGATGCGGAGACAGCCCAGTGCTGGGTCCTCATGCATTCCTAAGGCTTCACCTGTGACCAGTTTCTAGCTCAGTTATCCACTCAGCCCTTGGCAAGGGCCCATGAGTGCCTATAAACTCGGGTGGTGAAGGGGGCTGCTGCCATGAAGGTGGTTCCTGAGGGAGAGAGGGAGATGTGGGTGGGGCACGAGTGTGCCCTCTGCCTTAAGACCCTGAGAAGAGAAGAAAGCCCCTGCAGGCCTGAAAGAGAGGAGCACACAGAGAGACCTGCAGCCTTGGCAGGCGGTGGGGCGGGCGGGTAACTTCTGAGGTGTATTTTGGGCTTAAGTCCAGTGCTTGGTTTGGTCTGAAGCGAGGCTGCTGGGGACCTCTCCAGATGTGTTTATTTGTTCCTCTGCTGTCCCAAGACACTGAAGGCCACTTCCAAGCACAGCATGCACACATCTACGGCTTTAGCACCACATTTCAGACAAAAGCATCCTCTGAGGGGCCTGACTGCATCAAGAATACAGTTAATGGTGGGGCAGCTAATGGTAGAGACAGTTTCCTCAAAGGTTAGAGGGATTCAGGCCGTAGCACCTCGCAGCTCAGGCCAAAGGTCTGAGTCAGTGCCAGACACAGAATTGCTTCTTGTTCAAGATGTTCTGCCTGTCTTGTGCTGTCAGGAGGGCAGAAACTGCACATGGGTGGGAGTGAGTTATTAAGTGTTGTAGATTCATATGGGGTGGGGAGGCAGCAATATTTTCTTCAATGTGGAGTCATCATGTTGGCCAAGGACCAGGCTAGGATTTGGACAGAACCTGAGACAGAGGCTAGAAAAACTTGGATTCTGATCTGGGTTCAGCTATAAACTTGTGGTGTGACTTGGGCAACTCATTTATCTTCTCTGAGCTTCATTTTCCTTTTATGTAAGTGACAGGGTGGGAAAAAGATGATTCCTCAGGACCTGTGTTGCTTAAAAACTTAATTTCTTGCTTACCTTGTGGCAGTAAGAATTTTGATTAGGGCCCTGACTTCCAGGTTTCCATGCCAACATAGGGCTCATTTGCCTACAGTTCCACCTTTTATAGATGTATTTCTGAGTCTTTTAGGACATTCTTATTTCCGCAGACCATATTGCCTAACAAAGTCCCTCTTGTACCAAGCAGTGTTACGGTGTCATATCCATTATTATATTTTGAACTTTACAACAACTGTGGGTGACCAAATGCATATGAATATTCCTGCTTTGCATAGGGGAAAAAGAGGCCCGAAGAGGCTAAGTAACTTGACACAGTTAGTTATTGGCAGAGCTGAGAGTAAGCTTCAAGTTTCTTGGCTGCTGGTCTATGTTCTTTTGTGTCCTTTGGGTTTGGGGAGGGGCAGTGGAAAGATTATGTGGCATGAGGGGTGTGGTATTCACAAGGTGACAGAGGTATTGGGGTGACAACATTGGCTGTGCCACATAAAGTTAAGGGCTTCTGAGCCTGGGGCAGCCCCTGTAGACTCCCCACAGGGCCCAGTGTGTGGGGGGGCAGGCACAAAGTTTCCCTAGCACACTTTTTACCACCTGTCCTGCTTCTTTGCTGCTATTCTAGCAAAGAATAGGTGGAAGGATCTAGTCTGTTTCAAGGCTTCTAAAGTAATCTTTCTGATCTTACCAAGTTATCTGCTGGCTTACAAGTGTTTCCAAAAGCCAACTCTAACCCTATCGATTGCTTTTTGGGGTGTTTACATTTTGTTTGATGTTTGTCCCTATCTTAACTGTTCCCCTTCGCATGCTTTCTTTTACAATACTTTCCTCTTAAAATTTCTTATGTTGTTTGGATTTGGAAATTCTTCCCGTTTTCAGATTTTCTTACTTTCTAAGAAAGCTTTTAAGGCTAAACATTTTGCTCTTTCTTCCAGTTCATACGTTGAGATTTTTGTACATGCCTTTTCACGATTACTCAGTGTTTCATTTCTGCTATGATTTCTTGTTTGATTTTTTGACCTGCGTATTTCAAAATATCCAAATGCTTTGGATATTTATATTGGTGTGGAGACTGTAGCCTGAAGAGCATCAATCTTTAGAAATTTCCTGAGGCTTACTTCATAGCCTAAAATTTAGTCATATTTTTTAAGAGTCATAAATGTTGAAAAAGACATAGATTTCTGACACATTTGATATAGCATTTTGTTCAATAAATATTAAATCTAACTTGGTTGTACCACTCTCATCTCCTGTAGACCAACTGATAATTTTTCTGGTTTATCTGTCAATGAGTGCATTGCGTTGTGCTGAAATTTCCGTCAGTGATTTTGGGTGAGTTATCTTTCTTTAAAGTTTTATCAGTTTTGACTTAGGATATTGTAAGATTATACCAGATATGACTTTATTATCGTCTTCTTGATGACTTGAACTTTTAATTTTTATGCAGAGAACTTTTTTATCTTTGTAACGCTTACTGCTTTGAATTATATGTGTACTTCAGCAATAGATTTATTTAGCTAAGTATTTTTAAGCATTTTTATTCTAATTATCTTATGTAGATTGTCACTTGTAACTGTTCTGGACCTGCTTATTGTGGGGCACGTTTCTTGTAACCAGCACACATAGCATGGGTTCTCTCTGTCTTTTCTGCCCTTGCATTTCTTTCTCTCTTTTTCTGCCATACAATCTTGATAATCTTTGCTTTTATTGGCTTGTTTATCTCATTTCCCATTACTGTAATTACTATTATATAGTGATAGTCCCTTCTTCATACTTTCTTTCTTCTTATGGATTAATTTTTAAATTTATTGCTTGTGCAGTTTTCCTTCTCTACATTTTTGGAGAGGAATATTTCTTTCTTTAAATCTATTCTTTTAGTTAATTACCCTACATAGTATAACATTAATAAAAACCTCATGAATTTAATGTACACCTCTGTTTTCATCCTCCTTGCAAATAGAAGACATATAACATGTTAAAATACTTCTCCTTTTGAAATTATATTAGATTTCTCTTTTCCCCCTTGCCCTACAAATGAGATATTGTAATTGTTTCTTATAGTCAAAGTTTGTTTGAATTTACTCAGATAGTTTCAAGTAAGTCTCCTCTTTCTTTTTCTGTATTTTAAGCTTTCCATCTAACGTTACATTCTTTAAATCCTTTAGAATTTCCTTTAGTGTGACATTTTTGCTTTTTTTTTTTTAGTGGTTATTTCTTCATGAATTGATATCTTCGAAGTGTAAATATATGAACCCATATACAGATATGCAAAATAAGTCAGACAATTAATCCTCTCAACAACAGAAAAAACACAAATACCAAAAATCCAAAGACAAAAAACAAAACAGGCAAACAACAACAGTAACAACAACAACAGCAACAAAAAACCACCAATAGTTGCTGCTTTGCATATTGATATCTTCGAAGTGTGTGTTCAGGATAACACATACAGACATACAAGATTGATCAAATAACCCGTCATCGATTATTTCTTAGCATTAAGTGATATAATACAATAGTAGAACCATGTTAGCTCTCCTGCATATATGTATATTCATATATACATACATACCTTTTTGTCTCTTTCTTTTCTCCTTTCCCTCGTCCCATCTGTTCTTTGTTTTAGAACAGATTTCCTTCATGTCTCTTAGTTTATATTCCCACGCTCGGGTTCTTACACCAGTGATACAATACGTTGCCTGCACATGTATCGCTGATTTATTTCACTTATGAGTATGGACTCCAGTTTTGACCACTTGCCTACAAAGTCCC
>PVLD010026762.1:0-21735 GCA_004027595.1 Dinomys branickii
CAAATTCCCTACTATCTTATCTATAATTTGGTATTTCCTTTAATGTTTTTGTGTTAACTAATGTGAAGATAACTATGTAATACAACATCCAGTTCTAATTCCCTACTATATTCTGTATAACTTTGTATTTTCTGTATTGTTTATGGCTTTTCTGGTTCATATGTCTCCATTCTTTTGTCTTTAAAATAAAATAAAAAATTAAAAAAATTAAAAAAAAAATACAACTGTTCCAAATCCTGAAATTGAATCCCTAGCTCACAGGAATGTTTCCAGATGCTTAGAGAACAAGGAAGTTGCTTCTCTGATGTAAGAAAAAAGGAAAAGCAACACCAACTAGGGACCACTACATGTTCCTACTTTGCACATCACCACACACAAGAAACAATCCGTGGTTAGTTTAATGGGGAGGAAAGAGCAAGGAAAGAAGTGTAAGTAAGGGTTTCCACCCCTCTCAGACCTCTTCTCAACAGAACCACTATCCTTAACAACTCTATGGAGCTCCCCTCAACCTTCCTCCTACCTCATTTGAGCAAACATCCTTAGAAAGTGTTTGCATCTAATTGCCTAACAAGAGTGACAAGACTTAAGCAAGGAAGGGACTGACAAATGATCCCCCACCTTTAGGAAGAGGTAAAAAAAAGTTTAAAAGCCAGGTTTGGGGGCACATCCTATAATTTCAGCATTTGGGAGGCTGAGGCAGGAGGCTCACAATGAGTACAGTGCCAGCCTGAGTTACATAGTGAGTTCAAAACCTGACTGAATAACATAGCGAGATCCTGTCTCAGAGGAAAAAAGAGAAGAAAGTTTGAACATAATCTTTTCCTTGCCTCTTCCACATTTAAGGACCAGCTATTTAAGGGGCTATGTGTAACCAGCCATGGTGGTGCATGCCTGTAATCCTAGCACCTACCCTGGGAGGCTGAGGCAGGAGAATTGAAATTTTGAGCCCAGCATGGGCAACTCAATAACTTAGATACCTATCTCAAAATAAAAAATAAAAAGAGCAAGGGAGCTATCTCAGTGCAGAGGCACTAAATGTGATCCCCTCAGTACCACAAAGAGAGAAGACTACTTGTATTCTGACAGTGATCTTTGAGCCTGAGTCTACTACTTCTGCCTAAGATGAAACCCCAGGGGTTCCTTTTTACAACTTCAAATTTCCCTTTTACAACTTCAAATTCAAAACTGGGTGGTACCACTTGCAATCCTGACTATTCAGATTAAAGCAGTAGTACTGCCAAGCTTGAGGTCAGCCTGGGCAATTTAATCAAGCCTTGTCTTAAAATAAATACAAATAAATAAAAGGGCTACGAAATAGCTCAGGAGTACCTCTTGCCTAGCATGTACAGGCCTTAGGTCAAATTCTCAGCGCTGAAAAAAAAGAAAGGAAGGAAGGTATTATAAGGTCCTCTATATGGCACTATAATGTACACATTCAAGAATTTTTTTGAGGAAAGAAGGAAGGGAAGGGTTTTAAATGTTAAACAATAACATTTCTACCATTCTGAAACAAGAACAAATTTGCACGATACCCTCTGGGCAGGTCCCTGAAGAGAGTGGGCAGGTCCCTGAAGAGAGCAAACATGAGATACAGTGGTCCCAAGTCCAGGGTTTGGAAAGTAAGGAGAATAGGTCTCTAACCAACTGTAGGGTGGACAGTAAGATGGTATGGGCATTTACAGCCCATCAGAACATCTAAAAAGAAAGAATCCTGGATGAGAGATTAAGACTTGCTCAAAACCTGATGTTTGCATGCATGTCTACTATGATGAACAACTTTCTTTGTTTAAAGGGCCACTCTGCAGTTTCTGTTCTCATTTAAATGATTTTACAAATTGGTTTTTTTCCCAAAGACTGTTAAACCAATTAACATCATCATGTACTTCTCATCTTCAAGCAACTGACAATCTGTTTAAACCATGGGATAAACCCAAGTGTCGGGGCAGAAAGGTAATAGAAGGAAATTTCTCAGCACTGCAGAAACAATCAAAAGATAACTGTCTCAAGAACTCTGTATTTATGTTTAGGCTACCCTGATTCTATAAATGACTATGAAGTTTTGACTATGCCATCCCTGCAGATAACCTCTCTCTTCAGGATAGATCTGAAGGGTTCCAGCTACCACCAGGAATTCCTATTACCTTTGATTCACAGGGGCAAAGAATCCAAACAAACTTTCCATTTTAGAAGAATTCTCAGCCAGGCAGGTGAGCACACAGCTGTAATCCCAGCACTTCAGAGGCTGAGGTAGAAGTACTGCTGGAAGTTCAAATTCAGCCTGGGCTAGAACTCCTGGCAATCCTCCTGCCTCAGCCTCCCATGTGCTACGATTATATGCCTGTGCCACCACAATAGCCTCTAGTTTCTGCTGTTCATTTGTGCGTAGGCATTTGGCACCAGCAACAAACATTAAGTGTTAAGGATCTCTGTCCTTCACATGTTTCTATGGGTCTGAAAGCTATTCTTTAATGATTCACAGTCAAGTTTCTGAAGGAGGAAAAAAGAAGTTAGACAAAGCCAAAAAGAATGACCTTATTCCTTTAAAATCTAGTCCATGGAAATGCTTAGGGGAGCTGAGCAGCTGTGCTGCTGGCACAGAGAATACAATGAAATGAAACACTCATGGTAATCTCCCTTCCCCCACTCCGGCCAGCAGAGCCCCACCCAACTATTGCACAAAAAGGCTTTTTCTTGTTATCGTGTTTCCCGTCTACTTCCATCTCCATTTTGATTGGAAAAAAACAGCACTAGTGATGGAATGTACACATCTCTGCAAATATTCATGAGAAAATGCTTTGACACCCACATGATCCCAGCCCCACTAGCAGTGCTTCTATAACCAGAACAAACTAGAAGGCTTTCTCAAAACAGGGAGTAAATTCAAGAAGGGAGATCTGGGGTGTAGCTCAATGGTAGAGCATGTGCCCAGCATGCCAAATGCCCTGAGTTCACTCTGCAATACCATACATACACATAAACACACAAACAACCCAGGAAAAACACTCAAGTAAGCAGAGTCCCATCTTGTCCATCATATCACTAATTGACTAATTAATCCAACAGCCATTAATCCAATAGCCAGTGCTGCACACTGGAAATATAGAAATAAACCTGCATGTGTGTGCGAAGTGAAAGCCTGAACTCCAGATTCATGATGTCAAGGGTCTGACTGCTGGTCCTACTACTCAGCTGTGACCCTAAGCAAGCTCCTACTCTGAGTTTACTTTTCCCCTTCAAATGAAGATAATAATATCTGCTACAAAAAGTGATGTAACAGCTGAGCATGGTGGCAGGTGCCCATAACCCCAGCACTCAAAAAGCTGAGACGGGAGTCATCTGGAGTTCAAGGCCAGCCTGGACTGCATAATGAGTTCAAGGCCAATCTGCACTATATAGTGAGACCCTGTCTCCAAAAAAAGAAAAAAAGTGATATAATCCTAAGAATATCTACCCCTCTGTAAGTAAGTGCTCAAATTCCTCCTCATTGTAGTTCTTATGTTCCCCTCTCCTTTTGATCCTCCAAGATCCCTTTGTAGTTTCAGTAACTCTTGTACCCTCTTTATTCTTTCCACAAAGCCTTCACACTCCATGTTCAGGAAATATAAGAGACAGGAGACACACAAAAAAGTGAGGGTCATACTCCTCTCTACTTCATCCTACTTACTTTTTTTAAAATTTCATTTTGTTTTCTTGAGACAGGGTCTCACCATGTAAGTCAGGCTGGCCTTCAAATCACTATGTAGGCCAGGCTGGCCTTAAACTCGTGCTGATCCTCATGCCTCAGTTTCCTGGTGCTAGGATTACAGGTGTGCACCACCACGCCTGGCGCCCTACTTACTTTCTTGAGGCAGTAGAGAGTACATCATTTGCCTTCCTCTTGTAATAAATTGAGGTCTCCAGACAGAAACTATGTTTCTATGGCAGAAATATCTAAGCACAGCCTGGTCCCACCAGACAGCCTGTAACAGGCACGCAATACTCTCTCACATTATTGGATTGTGATAGTACCATTTCTTTATCTTGACTGAGTACAGAGCTGGGAACAGGTCTGGTCTAAAAAGTAAAATCTCTCCCTGGAATTCTGCTAGCAGTACATTATCTGCCATGCTATACCTTTGTGTTTGCAGATCATAGTTTCCACCACTAAAATAAGCAACAGGCATTTTGCTGCAACATGAAGAATAATTCTGATCTAAAAAGAAAAAAAAATCTGTAACTGATACTTTGTTTCTGTAAGCCATCACCCCCTTGATGGTGCAGTACTGGCAATTAAACCAAGGATCTTCAAACTGAACTACATTTTCTTTTTTTATTTTGAGATGGGTCTTGCTGAGTTACTATGTTGCCCAGGTTGGGCTTGAATTTGTGATCCTCCTGCCTCAGTCTCCCAGAGTTGAGATGACAGACATATACCATTACACCTGGCTTTAGGCCATCATCTTTTTTTAAAAAAAACAGGGTCTCACTATGTAATGCAGGCTGGCCTTGAACTCACTTCAATCCTCCTGCCTCAGCCTCCGAAATAATGGAATTGTGCTCGCCTTGACAGCACATATACTAAAATTGGGATGAGTGCTAGGAATACAGGCATGCATCACCACGCTAAGCTGGGCCTTCGTCTTTAAAATAAGCATCTTGAAAGTTCCCTAGCACTTCTTCCAACATTAACACTGAAATTCTAATGTCAAACTATAAATACCACATATACCAGGATTTAAAACTTCTGTACACATTCTTACGTCCTTTAATTACATATAATTCTTTGCAGTTTAATTAAATTCCTCTATTTTAGCCTAATGGGAATGAAGACCAGCTGGCTCTCAGGCTCCATAAACTGTGAAACTCATCCCATTCTACACCCAAGGAACATTATCACCTGTCTTCTGTCTCTTCCTAAACCAACATTCCTTCACTGCAGAGCCACCTGCCAAATGCACATAATACACACCACACTAACAGCAGCTCTCCTCATGGTTCCTGCAGCCCAACTCTTTAATCACTTTCTGGGGCATATGTGCTTCCCTCTGAAGCCTCTCAAGCTCTTGACATCCTCATACTGAAATCCGGAACTGATGAAAACATTGACTCAAGAATACACGACTTGCTCCCACAGGACTCTCAGAGGGCAAGCAATGCTGTACTCAGTGTGCTGTTTAATGTTCCCTGTACTGTGAAGACCAAACAAACATAAAAACAACAAGTATAAGCATCTTACTACGGTAATTTTTTTTCTTTTTTTTGTCTATTTTTCTTTGTCTAATATGGTTTCACTATACAGTCCAGGCTGACCTTGAACTCATAGTGATCGTCCTGCTTCATCTTCCCAAGTGCTGAGATTATAGGTATGTATCACCATGCCCAGCTTGTAATTTTCATTTTGGATTCTGTACTTGTGGGGAGAAAATCTCCTGCTCACTCACATGATTTTTTAATCTGGAAAATTTACAAGAGTTTTATGTATTGTGTTTTAGCCAAGTTATAGGCCATTTTAAAATAAGATTCCCAGGAGAATAGGAGCAACTGCTTCCCACAAAGGGCTGGATAGCTTTTTGTTCCTGGACACACTTTTTGTTGACTCAGTCTGGCTTTGTTTTGAACAGCCACGTATGGTCCAAAACGGGTAAAGCTGAGCTAAGGCTCTTCACGGGAAGTTTTACAAACACACAGTCCTGCGAATACAATACACTTGAGCAGCAGATTCCTGCTCCACAACAGATGTTCCTCACCAGAAGGAAGGGAAGTCAGTTTAGTTTTCTAAGCAGAGCATGCTGGTCCCAAAAAAGGATCATATCCAGATTCAGAAAGTAGCTTTTGAAATCTGGTTCAATTCTTAGAAAAAAGCTTGGTCCTTGCTTCTCTTGTACTGTTATAATGTGTATCATGGACCCAAGCCATAGCACTCAAGAATTCATGGAATAGTGTAATATTTAAGTGATATGAGACTGGTTGATGTCATAACTGCCCTCTGTCCCCAAGGAGCTAAAGGACTGGCAGAACTTGTAGGATAGAAAGGCAAATATGTCATTTTAATATAATGTAGGGATAACAGAAATAAGTACACTAAGATGAGAATAAGCAACTGGAAAGAGGCGAGGACACTTGGTCTGAATGAGTACTCAGGAGGCTGGAAAGGACAAAGACATTACAGAGAAGAGGAAAAATTGCAAAAATGCAGAGATGTTTATTTTACTTCAAAACTTTAAGTTAAAATTTTATTTCTTATTCATCAAAGGAACTACAGATAATTTGTCACGGTTGAAGCATATGGTGCGTGGGGTGAAGTGATGAGGGATAAAGCTGGACACACAGACAGGGAATAGCCTTGTACGTCATGTCACGGAGGAGTCTGGACTCTTCCCTTTGAATGGGTGGACTCCACAGAGGGTGTAAGTATGCAAAACTAGGAGTGGAGGAGAAAATGAGAACTCCTTTCTTTCTATGTCATGCTTTTAAAAGGTGATTTTGTATATAGGTGTATGTAATAAATTAGTACAAGAATTCATTTGTATGATATGTGAATATACATATGTAGACAGGCACATTAAAATCTTTGTTCATCACATGATCACAAGAGCTTAGAAGTTTACTATTGTAACTGACACAGGGCAAAGTGTAGGAGAAACCATAGAGTAGCAGGATCAGATTTGTTTCTTCGGGTGAGTTTTCTGGGACGGTACAGAAGACACACTGGAGAAGAGCAGGTCCAGGATCAGAGAGATTAGTTCAGCCTGATGTGACAGCGCATGCCTATAATCCCAGCTATTAAACTGAGAGCTTAGTAGCTGAGAGCTTAGCTGAGCCCACAAGTTCTCAACCAGCCTGGACAACATAGCAAAACCCATCTCAAAAAATACAAACAAAACAAAAAATAGATTAGTTGGAAAGCTATTAGAAGGCTATTATTCTATTGCATAAATATGCCACATTTTTTCCGTTCAGCAGCTGATGGACATTTGGACTGTTTCTAAGTTTTGGCTATTGTGAATAACACTAAGATTTTTCGTGCAAGGTTTTGTGTAGACCTGTTTTCATTTCTTTTTGTGCGAGGGGGGGATGGGTTACTGGGGATTGAATTGAAAGCGTTGTGCTTGCTAGGGAAACCAGGCAAGCACTCTACTACTGGGCTACATCTCCATCCCACTTCTCTTGCATATAAAGTCTACAAGTCTCCTAAGTCTACAATTTCTGGATTATGTGATTGTTTACCTAAGATATGACTAAGCCTTTTCCAAAGTGGCTTTACCACTTTTCTTGCCTATCAGCAGTGCATGAATTTAATTATTTCATATTTTATTTCTTTTCCATAGTAATTCTTTGAGGCATGTACTACTATCACCAATAAAGCTAGGATGCAGACAGGTTAAATAACTTGTCCAAAATAAGCCAGCTACTAAGTAGCTCTGCCTGAACTTAAACCCAGGTCCAAATTCAGAGAAACAGATTGACTTTAATGTAATTCAAACCAGATACAATGTAAACCAGTTTTGAAGAAAAGCTTTGAAGTGAAGCTTTGGCTGCAAGTCCAAATATTCACAAAGTATGGGCATACAGTTTAGACCAACAAAAGCCTGCCTTAAACTGCTGGGCATGGTGGTGCCTACCTGTACTCCCAGCACTAAGGAGGTTAAAGGAGGAGGATCAAGAGTTTGGGGCCAGGGCTGGGCATGGTGGTGCGTGCCTGTAATCTCAGCATTTGGGAGGCTGAAGCAGGATTACCATGAGTTTCAAGGCCAGCCTGAAGTATATAGCAAGACCCTGTCTCAAAAAAAACCCAAACAAACAAAAAAAAACAAACTAAGGCCAATCTGAGCTACATAGAGACTACCTCAAAAACATAAAAGGGAAGCAGGAGAGCTGGTGACATCAGGGTTATGGGATGATGGGTAAGTCTATAGTCCCCTACCACTCCCCATTCTTTATAATCATTTTCATTTTCATTCGCTCTTCCTCCTTCCCCAATTTTCCATCTCTTTCATTTCCTATATCCTTCTCTTCTTTTTACGCTGTAGCACAGTGAAGAATATGAACTTTGCGATCCCATGGTCCTGTGTTCAAATCCAGAACTTCTTATTGTGTGACTTTGGCAGATCATGTAACATCTCTAAAACTAAACTTCCTCATCTATAATCTGGGGGGAGGGGATAAAATTCTCTTTTAGAGAATTGAAGGGATTAAATCAAATCAAGTATAGACACGATAGTGAGACAACCAGTAGGCTAGAAGTAAACTTTGAGAGTCAGTGAGACTTAGTGGAAATGACTTAGTGGAAGTTTAGAGTTGAGCAATCTTGGATCTGAAGCCCTACCACTTACTGGGTAAGTAACTTTGCTTGTTTTTTTGTTTTTGTTTTTTGAGACAGGACCCACTATGTAGCCCAGGCTGGCCTTGAACTCACTATGTAGCCCAGGCTGACTTTCAATTTTCCCTTTATCTATAAATGGAATAAATAATACAGGTTTAATAGAAATTAAATAAAATGATAAACATTTAAATTATACCTTATCATCAATAAACATTTAACAAACAAAATTCAGCTAACTTATTCTCTAGTGCTCCATGGTTATTGACAACTAATCTATTTACTCAGGTATGTCACTATCAAGGACAGGATGTGACAACACACTAAGGAATTCTGTGAGACTATCTTCTGAGACTACTAATAAACATACAAAGAGGGAGGTAAAATGACTCAAAGTAGTGAAACGACCACCACAGCAAAGCACAGGTCTGGACCTGCTTCTGCAGTAACTGCCTGGCTAGCCCATAAAAGTTACAAAGCTATATTAGTAACTTGTCTGAAGATATTTCTGATTCTCATAAATGAGAGCCTACCATTGATATCTAGTAGACAGAGGCCAGGAATACTGCTAAACATCCTATAAATGCACAGGCCAGATCCCCACAACAAAAAATTACATGGTCAAAGTGTCAATAGTGCTAAGCTTGAGAAATGTTGGACCAGATTATGAATTTTCCTTCATGCTGTAACAAACTAAGAGACTATGATAAGGCGTGACATTCTTGTCATTATCCATCAATGAATGACCCTTTATGAGAGTACTCAGAATCTCCCTAAAGCCAGACATTTGGCTGTTCCTCAGTAGCCACTGGATACTTTACCCTGATAATACTACCTGGATACCTACAGTGAGTGCTATATTTCTTTCTCTTTTTCCTTTTTTGAGACAGGGTCTTGCTATCAGTTCAGGTTGGCCTTGAGCTCACTTTGTAGCCCAGACTGGTTTCAAACTTGCAACAATCCTCCTGTCTCAGCTTCCCAAGTGCTGGTATTACAGGTGTGTGCCACCATGCCAGGCATCTTTTTGGTTTTTTGAGGCAGTGTCTCATTATATAGTTCAGGCTGGCATTGAATTCACTAAGTAGCCTAGGCTAGCATCAAATTCATGGTGATCCGCTATGTGTGATCCTCAGCCTCCCGAACGTTAGGATTACAGGAGTATACCAACATGTCTGACTCAGTGTTATATTTCTAAGGGTAGTGATAGTCCTCCCTTTATACCAATAAGAGACCCAGGGATCAAAGAGGCACTGACCTCCAGGGACTTGGTCCCATATGTATTGCAGTTAGAATCAGTGCATCCCAAAACCATACAAGTCCATTTAGGTGAAAAGATGCTTCAAATAGTCTAAACAAGGCCAGAAAAAGATGTAATACATACCACAACAGAGATAAATCTCAAAATACATCACACTAGTTGAAAGAAGCCTAACTCAAACAGCTATATACTATGAGTCCATTTACATGACATTTTGGGACAGGCAAAACTGGAGGGTCAGAAACAAAATAACTGTAGAGTCAGGAAACAGATCAGAAGATATAAAGGGCAAAAGGTGAGGAACAGACTAGAAACAGGGAGAGGGATAAAGGAATTTTTGGGATGATGGACTGTGTCAAAACTCATAGAATTACATACTGTATAATTAAAGATTAATTTTTCAATATCTAAATTATACTTCAATAATACTGACTCCTCTCACCAAATGTGATCACAAATCCTCTAGAGAAGATATATAGGTAACATCTAAATTCTTTCACTTCCAAGTTCTACAGCGTTATGACATGCCACCTCTCCTACCCCTGGCGACCTCAGAGCCATGGCAATTAGGGTTGATGCTGGGCTTTGATGTCTGTGTTGAAGCAACGAAGCCCACTGACTTTGAATCATTTGGTGTTGAGTTCTGACATCCCGGACCTTTGGTATGGCAGAGGCTCCCTTCCTTCTCTCTCTTACCCTCGCTCCTCCTGGAACTGATAAGGGGCCTAGATAATTAATAAACGGCAATAAATCTCAGGAGATGTGGGTTTTATCTCTTTGCACAGGCTTCCTGTATGACCCCGCTTGAACTTCTCATTAACCTTCAAATCAGACCATAGAAAAATCAAATTTATGAATTCTCCCCCTCTATCACCTTTTGGGTCTCCGCTAGATTACTTATACAATTAAAGTACAATGTAAAACATGAGCCACACACAAAACTCATACAGGTTGATAATTACAGACATGTTTTAACACAGACACATCCCCTCCAAAATTATTGTTTTATCAACTGTTACGTAAAATAGCTAATTGTTCCTCTGTAAGTTCGTTACAGGCATCAGTATGAACAGCCAGGGAGATCTGAAACAGCTATCAGAATGCTTACACTTTCCACTGTCTCCTATGTCACAAATGCAGTCACAACAGTGTCCTGGTGTAGGAGCTCCACCGCCTCTTACTGTGAGTCAGTTCCTTTCCTGGCTCCTCTTGAAGATTCAGTTGAAGAATTACAAATACCAGCAACCAGATACCTCTCACACATTGAGTGCTGGAATAAAAATCAAGGGCCACAAGACAAGCCTAGACCTGGCAGTGTCCTTATATTCCAAAGCACACAGAAGACAGGACAGTGGTCAGGTAAAGTCCACACTTCCCTTTTCTGCTGAGTATTTACAGCAAACACATGAAAACTATAAAGGTGGTGCACCCACAACAGGAAGGGCCCACAGAGACAAGAGATCCCACAGAGGCCTAGGGTCTTGTTTCCATATGTTCTCCCATGGAAGGGGAGACAGGGAATGCTCCCATGGTTCAGAACTATTAGCAGTCTGCATTAGCAGAGAATCAGTGTAGTCTCCCCTGTGTAACTCAGACTTGATAGTAAGTTTCACAAAAGACTAAAGTACTTGGCAGAAAACAGATGCTGGCTTTTTATTGAAAGGTATAGTTTTTCAGAGTACCCCAGTGACTGCTGGGGTGAGTCATCTGTGACCATGAAGTTAAAGGAGGTAAGGCTAACTGGCCACAATGGGGTCTATGAGCATGGTTTGTGACAATGCACAAAACAAGAGGATGCTGCTGCTTGCTACAAACATGGAGGTCCCAGGAACCCAGTGGCCAAACTACCAGCTGCCTTCAAAGTAGAGAAGAGGCAAAAACTAAAAAGCACAAGAAGATGACCAGCCAGGTATGATGTCATATGCCTATAATCCTAGAACTTGTAAGGCTGAGGCAGGAGGGTCACCATGAGGTCTCAATCAGCCTGGTTTACACAGTTCAAAGTCAACCTAAATTACATAGTGAGACCCTGTCTCAAAATAAACAAAAAAACATACACACACAAAAAAGGATTACCAACAGCTCAGCTGGCAATGCCTTGGTTTGTCTCAATCCCCAGGCAGCAGATCAGCAGAATTTATTCCTACATACCTGTAGACTGCCAGACTAATGTCTAGCCTTTTCACCCTGTGCTTAGGAGCACAAGTTCAGCCCTAAGGCTCAGAGAAGAACCAGCCTCTAAGATTCCCAGCCCATCCACTGCACACAATTCAAGGCTATGTGCCACACATGGTGGCACAGGCCTGTAATCCCAGCACTCAGGAGGCTGAAACAAGAACATCGTTGCGAGCTCAAGACCAGCCTGAACTGCATAGTGAGACACTGTCTCAAAAAGACAAAATAATAATAATAATAATAATAATTCAAGACCATGTTTGAGGTGAGCCACATTCCCTATCACAGGATCTGAATACACATGAGCTAACGTATCACCAGAATTATGCTGAGACCCAAGCCTGCATGAGCACTAGCCAGTTCCATGCCTTGACTAACCAGTTTTCTCCCACCTCCTTTGGTTCGATCATTACCTTTTCTTAGACCAAAACATTAGGTTGTGACTGAAATATCTTAAGAAATAGCCAGGAGCCAGATTCTATGTTAATTCATCAGTAATTATCCAGTTACGAAGAACTGAGAAATTATACAATGAGATTTATGCATTTGAAGTAAGTTTCTTTTGTTAACATGACCATACAAATAATATTTTAAAAGGCCAATGGTTTTTTGTTGTATTGAAATTTTTCGTTTTTAACAACCTGGCACTTTGTATTAAGTTTGAAGTATCAATTAGAATATTCCCAATCTGTGCAACTGTGTCATAATGACCTTGAAAAGTACTTCTATGATAAATATTTTTTAAAAGAAGATCAGAGAAGCCAAGTGTCATGGAACACACCTGTAATCCCAGCACACTGGGAGACTGAGGCAGAAAGATTCCAAGTTTGAGCCCTTCCCAGGCAACTTAGTGACTTAACAAGACCCTCATTCAAAACTAAAAATATAAAAGGGCTGGAGATATAGTTCAGTGCAAAGGCCCTGGACTCAATCCCCAGTATCAGTATCACAAAAAAAAAAAAAAAAAAGAATTCAGGAACATGAAAGAAAAAGGACATTACCATATCTTGAGATGCATACTGAGGGTCTTCTGGGTTAACTGACCAGTAGCAGTAATCAAAGCTGAACGCCACAACCTTCTCCCGGGAGTCTCCAAAGCTATCAGGTCGACTCTCCACCTAAAATTAAACACAGAGTCCAATTCTCTATTATAATGTCAGACACCGGCTAGTGACACTTGTCTCCTCTACACTATTGAAGTGTTGGGGCTCAGATCTAAGTGTTCCCCAAAAGGCTCACATGTTCAGGGGAGGGATTTCTGCAAAGTGGTTAGATCTCAGGGGCATTAACCTCATAAATCGAGTAGCCCTTCACCAAGTTCATAGCTGAATGTGTTGTCAGGAAATGAGGCTTAGTTATGAAAGGAGGTCACTGGGGCATAGCCTGGAAGGGTGTGCCTTAACCCAGCCCCTGCCGCTCCCTCTGCCTCCTGGCTGCTCTGCAGTGAACACCTTTCCTCCCTATCCACTTTGCCCATGATACTTCTGTCTCGGAGCCAGCCAACCATGGATCCTCTGAAAATTGCCAGGCAAAATAAACCTTTTCTCCTTTACATTGCTTATGTCAGGTATTTTGTCTCAGCAACAGAAATATGATTAATACTATTAGAGACCTGGACTGCCCATGGGAATGGTTATGATATCTGCAAAAGAAAAAAAAAGCAGCCTTAACTCAATCTACCTCTAATATTTGTTCTTCAAACCTCAGTTGTTAAACATCCAGAAGAGTAATGTAATGACATTACATCGTAAGGGAGGCCATAAGCTTTATATTATTACCTTATCTGAATATCAAAAACCTTAGAACATAAAATAGAACCATTATTTTCTAACAACCATAGATATCCTAATATTTAAATCCTTATAGAATGTTAACAGACAACAGTTATATATTTTTACACAAAAATTTAGAAATCAAAATCATACATGACATTGCAGCATGACAATCATGATAACATTTTGTAACATATCTAATTTTTCATTTTGATATAACATAACCCTTTTAAAAAATCATCTCTGTTAACACATAAGAAGCTTTTTACCTAATCCCTTTAATGGGATATACATCACATAAGTTTTTTGTTAAAGGCAGAGGTCTGAATTTGAAGGAAAGTCTTATCACAATAAACAATCTTTGTTTTACATTTTGGAAGACCTATACATCTGGAATTATAAATACATTTAATATACCATGACATTAACAATAATGAGCTGTCATATATATGTGAAAACCTTTGTTTCTTAATTTAGTTTTGTATCAAGAGCATCTTTTATGACAAAATCTTACTGTAATTTTTACTGAAAAACTATCTTTTGACAAAACGACCACATTATTGGGGTATCTCCCAAGAGATTATGGAGATTATAGGGGCTCCTTATTAATGAACCAAAGTTGGCCACCCCCTCTTCATCAACTGGAGTCCTGTCCAACAATCTCTTCCCACCCTAAGGAATTTTTGTTAATTACCTTAAATATTTTGATGACCTCTGAGTAACCAATTTTGGTATCACTTAGACTAGGTAGTAACTCAGATGAAAGCATGCTTTTAAATCTATAACCCAAGCTGTATTATGATCAAAAAAGAGAAATGTTGAACTCATATAAAAAGGGAACAGCTATTCATGGAATGAGAGACAGACAAACAAGTACACAGAACAAACAAACATCTTCACAAAATATATGCAAATATATTTTGACCAAATTGAAGTATAGCAACTCTATTACAATTTTAGAAATTTATAATTATAAACAGATTAGTCAAATTTTGTTGTTCGTCAATTAACAGAGACCTCTTAGAAAAATTTGGAATAGAATCTTTTATTTACAAGTCATATACATTTTTTATATTTTCTTTAGTCTTAGAATACTAGTAACTTTCAGTTCAGTTATCTTTATTACCTATTTAGACCTTAAATTTCCATTTTGTCAGTTTCTCTAATAGGCCCCAGGTTCAATCTAGCCTCACCATTTTCAACTTCTTCTCCAGATCTGGCTTCATGTTATATAACAAGACAGCATGCTCTAGCAAAACACAAACATACCCTCACATCCAAATTAGCTTTTTTTTTTCACTTTACCTGATGGAATTGTCTTTCTGCTACTGTACTTCCATCTTTTGTAGAGTTTAAAAATTTAATAGCATATGTTGCCAAGTGAAGTGGGAGAGAATAATTTCTCCTTTTGTTTTTGTAATGGACTTTTGATTGTACAGTGAGGAACCTATATCCTATATTTTGGAAGAGGGAGCCATCATAGACCCTCCTTTACACTAAGATGACCCATCTGTGAAAATAGAAGCAAACTGAATTAACTTGTCTGAAGGATCATGACAATTAATAACACCAGACAAATTAGCCCAAAAGCTGGGTGGAGCCAATTAATATGACCAAATAAAGTCTAAAAATCATTTTAGATTGATCTGAACAGTTTGGGGTAACTTGTCTTTGTAGGATTAGGTAACCCAAATATGAAAAAGTTGTCAGAGCTTGTACCTCTTTGGAGGCTACCACTAGCCTTGCCATTACAGTATTTGAATGGGATGTCAAAATCGAGTGACTGTTTAAACCCCGTGGCTTTTAGATTGTACTCTAAACCTTTATATCTATAAAATATCAAAGCTTTTTTATATCCAATAAATTTAGGAATGTAAAATAGGCAATCAACCTTATAAGGAATCAAGAGAACTTTAAGTAATCTTTTAAAAATATCTCCATTATTATAAATCCTAGGAAATATGATTTTTAAAAATTAAAGGCAAAGTGTTTTTATCTTGAGGATGGCTTTTTAAATTAATCACCTTAAAGGGAAAATGTAAAGTCTTCTCTTTTAGTATCAACTGTAATGGAGAAAGAGAAAAAAACTCCACTCTATTCCCTGTGAGGCTTTATTCCCTGTGAACAGGATTTGCCTTTTGCGTTCCTCCAGGTCAGCAATCTAGCACCTTTGTTACTGGGGACCTGCAGGGGCTGGGGATATAGCTCAGTGGAATAAGCGCTTGCCTAGCAAGCGCAGGGTCCTGAGTTTGATCCCCAGTACCACAAAAAAAAAAAAAAAACTGAGGACCTGCAGATGCCATACCCAGAGGCCATCCACATTTGTGTCTACAAGCCCTTTAAAATGTTTTTCCTTTATATAATTAATTCATATTTTAACCCAATATATCCTAGGATCCCTTTTATTAAATTTATTTAAAATTTTTAAAATTTTGTCAAGGGAAAAATGTCCAGTTGAGTGATATGAGAATCTAGGGTGATTTAAGCAATATTTTGAGTGATTGAATTATAACCTTGATTTTTTTTCTTTTTTTTTTCTAGCCCAAATCAGTTATACCAGACAAAACCTGAAAACCTCTTTGCGGCCTCCAGCTGCAGCTTCCACTCTGTCACCTCAGCGCTGGGCAAGCTGCTAGCGGCTGCTCCTGCCTTAGGACTGGGAATGGGCTCCATCACCCACACTCCCCCCCGTAAGCGACACAGGGGTTGCCGCCTCTGTAGCCAGGGCTGTGCCCTGGGAGGAGGGGAAGAGGGATGTGTGCGGCCGCTGTGTGCGCCAGTTGTCATTCCTCCTCTGACTGCTGGATGTTTTGTTTTTGCCTGAATTCTGAGCACAGGCACTGTTTGCATAACTTCCGGTGCCAAAAAAAATGTGCACACCAATGCTGGTGGCTGCAGTGCTGTCATGGAGAGCTAGAGAGGGCCACAGTCACGTTCTACTTTTCGCCAAGTGCCCAGGCCTGTGGTAGGCGGTGAACGCCAACAGCCAACGCTGGACCATGCACGATGCACAGGCAGCTGGGAAACCCTAGCTGAGAAGGCCTAGGACTAGTGTGGGCCCTCCCCGAACCTGGTGTGCACCCCTCCCCCCAGCAGCACTGTGACACTCCAAATTAGCCATATGCAATTTAAAATAATTTTTTAGAGCCAGATGTGGTGGTGCATGCCTGTCATCCCAGCACTTAGAAGACTGAGGCAGAAGGATCATTGCAAGTTCGAGGCCAGCCTGGGCTACAAAGTGAGTTCAAGCCCTGACTGAACTGCATAGTGAGACCCTGTCTCAAAAAAGACAAAAAAAAGCTGGGCATGGCGGTGCATGCCTGTAATCCCAGCACTTGGGAGGCTGAGGCAGGAGGATCGCTGTGAGTTAGAGACCAGCCTGGGTTACAAAGTGAGCTCAAGCCCAGCCTGAACTGCACAGGGAGACCCTGCCTCAAAAAAACACACCTATACAAATAATTGTTTCCTTTTTTATCTGATTGAGCAAAGCTAGAGGGTTTAAGCTCTATGATGAAACCTTTGTTTTGTCCTCCTTTTTCCACTCAGGACTTGATTTTAAAATAGTACTCTGAGTTAATTCCTTTGTGGTGGTCTTAAAAACTAAAGTAAATACAGGAACCAAGGAAACATTTTTATACACATCTATAAATACCTGTGGCTCTTGATATGTCCTACTTTTTGACTACTAGTAATTCAATTTACCTTTCTCCTTTTTGGTTTTTCTTAAGCCTATTTTTTTTAAGCTCATTTATCTCTCTGGCACTAGTGAACCCATTTCTGGCCCTCATGAGCCCCCATCCATAAGTTTTACACCCAGTGTGTTAGTACCACCTGCATACCTATGCTGAATACTGGCTCTCAGCAGTTCGCTTCCCCCAACCTTTGCAGCACTTGGTAAGCATTCCCAGTACCCACTTTTCCCTTATCAAGGGTCCCTCTTCGGGCACAAAATGTTGGGACTCATTGGTCTTTCACTGGTCCCCGGAGAAAAAACAGCAAGAGCATTTAGAAAATAAAGACGAGACAAGAGCTGAGGCAGATGGAGGCCTCTTACTGGATGGGAAAGAGGACTGAACAGTAACAGTAGGGGTGTTTGTTTATACTTTTGCAAGGTTAGCATCACCAGACACAAGGTTGCCTACAGCTAATGACTGGAATTGTCCAGGCAGGATGTTTTTCTCAAGACTGCAATAGCTTAACCACTTTAGCCACTCTGGCTCTGTCCTGCCCTCACACATATGACCAAATTCCAACCTCAGCTGCTCCCAACACAGGAGCTTCACAAGTTGAACACATTCTTACTAACTTGAATCACCAGTGGTGCGTGCACGACTATCCCCTCCATCTGCTTGTGTAACTATGCCACAGATGGAGTTCATCACTTTTATCAGTGTTTTTCCTAATGAAACCAACAAAAAGTCTATAAATGGACCAAATCTAGTTGCTTGAATATAAGTAATTATTGCCCCAATATAAACATTAATACTATCTATACCCATTAAAATATTATAATGAACAAATTTAATTAAATTAAAAGAAATTTATTTATAGTGCTGAATAGTTTATCAACTGTTTTTGTCTTTTTTGAGACAAGGCTTTACTATGCAATTCAGACTGGCCTTGAACTCACTTTGTAGCCCAGGCTGGCCTCGAACTTGTGGTAATCCTCCTGGTTTAGCCTCCTGGGATGACAGGTGTGTACCACCACACCCAGCTTTTATCAACAACTATCTAAATTTTAACATGGAAATCTTAAAAGTACCTCATTGCTGATGTATATCATATGTATTTACAATTGCTGTATCACAAATTAGCTGTGTTAAATATTTTTATTACACTTTAAGGTTTTCCTTAAGGAACTGTAATAGGATGACAGGTGGTCTGCTAAATCAACACCTTTCTTTACATTACTGTAATCAAAGACCCCCTGAGAATCGGTACAAGCCCCTGACGGGATAGTCACGTGTGTTCCTGCAAGCTGACAGGAACAATCAAATTTAAATCAGAGCCACCTAGCAGGCAGGCATATGAATTATGGCCCCATCATAAATGTGTTAAGCCCAGCCTAGCCACTTAGTGGGACTCTGTCAAATTTTTTAAATAAATAAAAAAGGCCTAGCAGCCAGGTGTGGTGGCACATGCCTATTCCAGCACTAAGGAGGCTGAGGCAAGAGGACTGCCCTGAGTTTGAGGCCAGCATGAGTTACTTAAGCAAGTTTAAGGCCAGCAAGTACTATATAGTGAAACCCTGTTGGGCGGGAAAAAAAAAAGACCTAGCAATGTAACTCAGTGTTCCCTAAATTCAATCTCCAACACCAAGCCCCACATACACACACCAAAAAAACCTCCATAAGAATGAAGATGTCAGGAGATTATCTGTGGATAACTGATCTTAAGAAAACAAGCAGGGGCTGGGGATATAGCTCAGTGGAACAAGCACCTGCTTGGTAAGTGCAAGGTCCTGAGTCTGATCCCTGGTATCAAGAAAAAAAAAAGTTAAAAAAAAAACAAGCAGTTGGGAGGGAAGGTGTAGAGGGTAGAGGGTAGGCTGAAGTTTGATCCTGGCCAAGATTCATTATTTTTTGGTATTTTTGTTCTCAAGACAGGGTCTCATTATGTAGTGTAGGCTGGCCTTGAACTTGCTTAAGTAGCCCACGTTGGCCTCAAACTCATGGTGATCTTCCCACCTCAGCCTCCTGAGTTCTTGGATGACAGGCCTGTGCTACCATGTCGAACTAAGATGTAGTCTTAGGAAACAAAAATGACATCTCAGAATAAAACAACTAAAATGATTTAGGCAACAGAGATATAAGTAAGAGACAGTAGAAACTAAAAGGTCTTTGGTCCCTAGGGAGTTCCTGTTGAAAGTTTGGCAGGTCCCATTCTTTCAGGAGACAGCTTGCAAAGAGAGAAAACAGATCAAATCACAGGAGTTTGCATAGCTCTGAGGCCAGGGGTCCAGATAACCCTCACTCTTGCCAGACAGTTTCCTCGGCTCTTAGGAATGCTGGTTTCCACCTGAGAACTGACTGTGGCTGTGGTCACATGGTCAACTTCCTGTCTCTCCACTCCTCAAGATCTACAAAGGACAAACCCTTCCATCTTCCACTGGTCTGATAAATGGAGGAAGGAGGCAAGAGAAACTAGTTCTAAGAAGGGGGTGGGTAAAGAATGAAGTTTCCTGTGTCTGTCCAACTATGACTCAAAGTGCAGTTATATCTATGAAAGAAAATCTGTAACAAGACTCAGGCTAGTGATCAACTCCCTTTCGAGAACTGATGCTTTTACCTGGACCTCACTATGGCCAAAATCCTACATTGTCAGGTACACTCTAGAATCCCTAATACCTCTAAAGGAGTGGTGGCGAACCTATGACACAGATGTTGCAGTGGGAACACAGACCCCTCTCTGTTGACAGGAGCGCCAAGCTGCCTCCAGCAGCTGAGCACTGGATAACAGTTGTTTTTTCTAAACGAAAACTCAGGGCCCGTGATATAGCGCACAGGCATAAGCACCTGCCTGGCAAGTACAAGGTCCTGAGTTCAATTCCCAGTACCTAAATAAATAAATAAATAAATAAATAAGAAAATTCCACTTATAAATGAAAACTCAGTATTTAAGTTTAATTGCAGTGTTCACACCTTGTGATAAAAGGAGGGGTTTAGGGTGCAGTGTGAGTACTTGGTCACTAAAAGGTTCACCACCAGACTTCCAGGAAGATGGTGACCGGGTAGGCAGCAGAGAGAGAACCTCCCAGAGGATTACCACCCAGACAATGGAATATAGCAATATGAAGACAGAAAAGAGAGAGGTGTGTACCCTGAACCCAAGAAGGATCTGAAATGGGAACTGAAGCCCTAGGAAAGACCAAGCAAAACCTCTCCTGGAGACGGAGCTGGGGATATAGCTCAGTGGAATAAGCACCTGCCTAGCAAGCCCAGGGTCCTGAGTTCAATCCCCAGTACCACCAAAAAACAAACAAACAAAAAAGCACAAAACCTCTCCTGGAGGAAAGGATTGGAGGGCCACTGCAGCACAGTTGGAGGGAGAAGAGACGGAGAAAGAGGAAGCCACTGCTTCAAACACACTCTTGGCCCAAGCCCTCGTTCCAGCAATCACAGCTTCAGCTTCGGAGACCCACGCTCATGGAAGCCTCCCAACTCAGCCAGGGGAGAGCGGAGTTCCAAGAGCCGGTCCAGGTCTGGAGAGGAGAGGGCGCAGCCAGGAAAAGAGGCAATGGTGGTTGGGAACTGTGGTCAAATCCAGTGTGAGGATGAGAGGTTGCAACAGCCACTGAAGTGGAGTCCCCACCCTGCAGCAACCTTCCTAATCAGCACCTGGAGGCAAGGTGGAGCCAGAGCAACCAGTACACATCCCACCACACCCAGCTCTATGACTGCCTCCAGGCTGTGGCCTCCTGCCTCTCCACTGTGTGGGCGGCTGCCAGTGGGGAGCGGCGGGGTGCATCAGCGGCGACATCAGAGCCACAGCAACTCCCAGGGATCCAGCCAAGGAACAAACGGGAACTGGAGCACAACAGCAAGAGAGAGCTGCAGATGGAGGTGGATCACACGGCCCCAAGCCCTTCCCACTCCAACATCAAGCAGGAAGCATGAACTGAGTTACTGGGCTTCAGCTCCCACCCTGAACGCCCTCTGTGAGCACCTTGAGCCTCGGCGGCCTGCGCAATCACCACCTGTTCAATGGGACAAGTCAACAGACTTAAGGACTCACCCCAAACTACTAATACGAGCAACAAGAGTGTCTCCATAATGCTTGCATATATGAACCTCGTATAAACCCATGGGGACTGGGTAGGCAGCAGAGAGAGAACCTCCCGGAGGAATGCCACTCAGACATAGGAATATAGCAACATGTGAAGGACAGAAAGGAAAGAGGTGGATATCCTGAACTCGAGAAGGATCTGAAATGGGAACTGAAACCCTTGGAAAGAGTAAGCAAAACCTCTGGAAGAGGGGATCGTAGATCTGCCATGGTGCAGTAGGAGTGAGATGACGGAGAGGAAGGAGGTTGCTGCTCCAAGCACACCCTTGGCCCACGCCCTCATTTCGGCATTCGCAGCTTCAGCTTCGGAGACCCATTGCCCAGCTGCAAGGGGTGGGGAATGATAATGCTGGAGATCAGGAGGAGGTGGGAGGAGAAGAAAGGGCCTCTAGCATCAAGGCAACAGGACAGAGCCAAAAGGGTCACAGAGGGTGCCCCGATGGGGG
>PVLD010026763.1:0-21729 GCA_004027595.1 Dinomys branickii
TGAATACACACTTCTCAGACAAAGAAATACAAATGGCAAATAAATATATGAGAAAATGTTCCACATCCTTAGTCATTCGAGAAATGCAAATAAAAACAACATCGAGATTTCATCTCACCCCAGTAAGACTGGCCAGTATGAAAAAGTCATCTAATAACAGATGCTGGCGAGGCTGTGGAGAAGTAGGGACTCTATTACAGTGCTGGTGGGAATGCAGACTGGTACAACCACTGTGGAGAGCCGTTTGGAGATTTCTCAGCAAACTAGGTCTAGAGGTTCCATTCAAACCAGCTATTCCTCTTTTGGGTATTTCCCCAGAAGATCTGAAAACATATCACTCTGATATATGTGCAGCCATGTTTATAGCAGTGCAATTTGTAACAGCTAAAATGTGGAAGCAACCCATGTGCCCATCCACAGAAGACTGGATTAAAATATTGTGGCATTTTCATATAATGGAATATTATTCAGCTATAAAGAAAGACAGTTTTGAGAACTTTGTAGGCAAGTGGTCAAAACTGGAGTCCATACTCATAAGTGAAATAAATCAGCGATACATGTGCAGGCAACGCATTGTATTACTTGTGTAAGAGCCCGAGCGTGGGAATATAAACTAAGAGACATGAAGGAAGTCTGTTCAAAAAGAAAGAACAGATGGGACGAGGGAAAGGAGAAAAGAAAGAGACAGAAATGTATGTATATATATATGAATATACATATATGCAGGAGGACTAACATGGTTCTACTATTGTATTATATCACTTAATGCTAAGGAATAATTGATGACAGTTTATTTGAGCAATATTGTATCTCTGTATGTATTATCCTGAACACACACTTCGAAGATATCAATATGCAAAGCAGCAACTATTGGTGTTTTTTGTTGTTGTTGTTGTTGTTGTTTGCCTGTTTTGTTTTCTGTGTTTGGATGTTTGGTTTTTGTGTTTTTCTGTTGTTGAGAGGATTAATGGTCTGACCAATTTTGCATGTCTGTATATGGGTTCATATATTTACACTTCGAAGATATCAATGGATAAAGCAATAACCACTGTTGAGAGCATGTCACCTTGTCTATAGATCAGTTGTGATTGTACTATTTTTTATGCTAATTGGTGTCTCTTTGTTAATATGTTTTTGTACTTTTATTTTTTTTTTAAAGAAAAAAAAAGAAAAAGAAAAAAAAAAAAGAAAGCAGCCAAGTTCATCAAGAATGCCAGCATGATGAGCTCCTCCATCAGAACCAACAGCTCCTTACTTCTCTTCCAACAGGCTCCCAACCACTTCTACCTGCTCCAAACAGCCTCTTTCTCCTTCTCCAGTTCTGCCTCTTACGCTGCCGGCAACAGTCCTCAGGTGGGCCTCCCACACCCAGGATAAAACTTCAGTTCTGTACAATTTACTCCATTGGTATATGGTTCCTGGAAGCAGAAAGGGAGAATGCTGAGCTTGGTGAAAGCTTGGTCAAACATTTTGCTGTATTAGAATTAGGAATGAGTCTTGGCTACACAGTTAGGTTTTTCACTCAGTTAAAACACTTTGTAAGGTAAGTTTTCTTTCTTTCATTTTATTTTAATAAAACTTTGGCTATGCTGAGTTTTCTCGTTTAGCTACTAAAAGGGTAGGAGAACTAAATTTAAATTTTAAATAGAGCCAAATCTAAAAGACATGAACAAATTAAAAATTTATAAATTATATAAAGCTTAAAATAAGTAGGAATTATTAATATTAATATTAATTATAAATAAGTAGGGATGAAAGTAAAAGTGAAATAATTTAAATATTTATGTGAACACTAGAAAACTATTGCTTAATGAGTGCATGTCCTTTTGAGTTTGCAAATATCACAAGTTATTTGAAAATATTTGACATTTTAAAAAGTCCAAGCTTATTGTGTCCAGTATTTTCTCTCCTTATTTATTTTTACACCATATGCAATTTTTAAAGTGATATTTAATTCACATGTTTTTGACTCATTGGCTATGTCATCAAATTCCATTTTGTAATAACATATTATAGCCAAGCAGCTTTTTAGTGTATTTAAAAATAATTTTTTTCACTATGCTGCTTTTTTTCCTTGTTAAATGTTAGGTGATTTATTACATCAAAAAATTAACTTCATATTATTTTAAGATAATCAGTTTCATTTTCTGTCTGTATTTAGAAAGCATTTTATTTAGAGAAGCATGGTAATTTTGAATATAATCATGAAGGTTAATTTAATTATCTTGCAAATTATTAACCCAAAGTCCCAAACTAAACCCCACATTTGATACATAAAACAGATTCTAACTAGAATTATTCAGTGTAATATAGTGAAGCAATAGGTTTTCTGTTTTTATATAATTTAAAAACTCCTTTTTACATATTTCTGAGATGGGCATTTCATCAATGAGATACCATATGTTGAATCAATTTAGGTAACTGCCCAAGGCTAAGGGTAACTGGTAAAATAAGGATTTAGAACAGGATAGTCTGGTTTGAAATAGATTTTTTGCAAAAACAGCTCACAGCTGTTTTAATTTTACACCTAAAATAGAAATGTATTATTGATTTCCCTATAAGAAGTTGTACTCTCTATATGCTATCATTCAAGGACTCAGGATACTTATGAACTTGGACATATTATTTTCCTTAAGTTAAAAGACTCCTTAAATTCACTTAATTACATGTTAAGTGTCTGTTATATGCACATAAATGATTATTAAATAACACTTATTGATTTCTGAATATTCTATCTCAAAAGCTGTACAGAGAATCCCAATTAGTTTTAAGATGGAATTAATGTTAACAGATTAAATAACAAAACAGTAACTATCCCTATCCTTGTCATACGAGAAGAGGCATACAGTGATACACTATGAAGCAATTTTTCTTATCTAGTTTTATCTTTTTGTAGCAGTTGGTACCTGGCATTTCATGCTTCAGTAAGAAAAAATCCTGTACTATCCAGCGTTCCATTTCTGGAAGGCCCATAACAAGGGAACATAATAAAATTTTTTTCTCTTCAAATTCTTTCTTGAATTTTTGTAGGTAGTACATAAATTTCATGCAAAAATTTAAAAGAAATTACAATCTTTGGCACACATGGGTTAAAACAACAAAGGTTTACTCCTTGCTTCTCATGTTCTTGTTCGTGCTCTGTGGTGGCGGGGGTGGGGGAAGAAGCGTACGCTGTAGTCATTCGGGGGCCCATACCTAGGGAGGTCCTGTCTGAACAGGTGACAAAAGCTGGAGTCATTTCTAGTTATTTCTGGAAAACAGTCGATTTTGCAGACCAGCTACACAGCATGCTACACTTCAAGGCAGGCGAGAAATGTAAAGACGAAAACAGAGGGGAGCTTGAAATCAGCGAACACGATGTTTGCTCTAAACGCCTAAGCAGTCTTTGTTTTTAAGGAATGAACTAATTTTTCTAGAATTCGTATTGGTTTAGAATTTCTTTTGGAAACAAACAATAATGAGAATAATCCTGTCCAATGTGGATCCAAAGAATTTGATATGCAGTAACTTACATCACTTTCTTCATGTATTAGCCATGTGCAGTTTTTAATAGTTAAAAAAAAAAAACACAATCTCGGATGAGGTTTAGATGTTAAATAATTCAAAATGTGTATTTGAAGTAGCTTCTGCCAGGGTGACCAGATCGTTTCCGTGGCCTTCTGGTACTTACGTTGAATACTTTGATGTGGTCATGAGGACTTTTTCTATCCGTCATGCTGGTTTCATCTTCCTTTCCGTTACTTTCCTTTTTATTGCATTGTATTACACAGGTTTAAAAAATCTGACCTTTTCTCTCCTAGGGGCTTGTGAATTAATACCAGGGTCAAAAGAAGACTCCTTGTGGGTAAGGCGGCGAGAGGAGAGAGCAGAGTTTTAAGTTGGGCAATTCTGTCTTGCGAATGTCCTGCCAAACCCTTCCTTGGTCCTGTGGCTGCACCATCTGTAGCAAAGCTGTGTGGAAGAAGGCCGGAAAGTGGAAGAGGTTGGGTCTGGAAACCGTAGTGAAGATTCCTGTGTTAACCCTAAAACTTACTCTATGTTCTTTAAATGAAATTTGCCTTTACTCAGACTTCCTTAGCAACCATTATCATTCCCATATCAAGCTGATTTCTTGTACAGCATTAAAATAACTATGTGACTGGCAGAGAAAATGACTTTCTTTTCCTATAACGATGGCTGGCCACATTCACAAAGAAATATGTTTCATAATCTAAATATCTGTATGTTTTAGGTCTAAAATTCTTTCTCTCCCTTGTGAGAAAATATCTCTCATAGTTGCTCTGAGTCAATGAGACACTATCAATTTATAAAAATTAAGCTTGCTGGGCATGGGGGTGCACACCTACAATCCTAGCAATCAGGAGGCTGAGACAGGAAGATTACTATGAGATTGAGACCAGCCTGGGCTACGTAGTGAGTTAAAGGCCAGACTAAACTACATAGTGAAATGCTGTGTCAAAAAACCATAAAAAAATTAAGCTTGAATAAAAGTCATTTTATTCTATAGGTTGTAAATAATAAAAGCGCTGCTGGAAAAGGCAAATTCAAGTGTGTGGGTATTGGCAAAGGAGCAAACACCTTCTCATATCTGTTTTTATAGACAACTATGAAAATATAAAACATCAACATAAACACATGAAGGGAAATTATGGTGTTTGGTATTTTTCTGTTTCTTTAGTAAATGGTTACTATTTTAATTTTAATTTCCTCTAAGTTCAATGCACTAAGAATCATTAAGAGCTCCTTAAGGAATTTAATAATAATTATGAAAAACAGTGAAATAGAGAAAACTACAAATAATAACTAAACCACCCCCTTCAGACTGTTTAGTTTGATTAAAATTTCCCTGGGAAAATACACTTTTGACATGTGACTTGGTGACTGTGTTTATTTGCCGCTCTATGGAGACCAAATCCCGTACCAGTTGAATAGTGAGGTGTTTAGCAATTGTTTACTTGGAAGAGTCACTCTGAAAATTCTTGTACTAAAATAACTTTTTGGTTATTTGTTTAATTAAAATTTTTGAGAAAAACATGCATTTTGGGACTAGATTACTAATTACTAGTACAACACAATTACTGCTACATTCTCCCTCTGTACCCCTTTGGAGGTTACTACATGTAATAAAGTTACTAAGTTTAGCAAATAGCTTTCCCAACATTCCTGGGGGTTGGTATACTGGGTAAGTTCAGATTTCTCTTTTTCCTCTTCAAATCTTTTGCTTCAGTATCTAAACACTGACCGATGAGTATCTATCTAATATTTATCTGTACCTATATTTATATTCATCTTATTGGACATGCATGAGTGTTGTATGCAAATGCAATCACAAAACTATCTCAATAAAGCCAAAGAAGGGAGTTTACCTATTGCTAAGTGTACATGACCACAGTCTCGATAAAATAGTTCAGCTTCAGTAAATTAAGCAGCTGCTCTGCAGGCAAATTACCCTATGATATATGACCAAGGCATTGTGAAATATCATGATGAGCCTATTGAAAACCATCAAGAGAAAGTAAAAAAGTTCACTCTGGAGGTGGTTCCTAGAGGAAGAAAAGGTAGGAAACAGTCTTTTCAGAAGAAAATATTAGATATGGATGATAGAAAAGAAGACGCAAAGAATTCCAAGCAGGAAACGGAAGAAGATTCCTGTGTTAACCCTGTGTTGCAAAGGCAACACGCTCGTGATTTGTGAGGGTGTTAGGGAAGCTGTGAGCCTCGAACCCAGGGTCAAAGCAGTGTGATGAGGCTGGTGGAGCTCACCATGGTTGTTTTAGTGACCAGTTGTCCCCTTTCTTGGCATTTCAGAACATTAACCATACTTGGTCACTGGGTAATAAAAGCTAGTAGCTCTTCCCAGTCATTATGATAAGCAAAAGTTTTTCCGCAAGTTTTCATACATCCGTGCTGGGAGATTGATCATCCCAATCGTAGGAACCACTTGGCTGAGTAATGACAGCTTCTCAATGCCAGGGTGACATACCATGATGCCATCAAGTTTTTATTTTTTTGTACCAGGAATTGAACTCAGGACCTTGTACTTGCCAGGCAGACTCTTGTGCCACTGAGCTATGTTCCTGGCCAGCACCAAGTTTTTATGTATGAAATAGTTCTTTCTGTGTTTGTTTTTCCGTTTTCTTTATGCAGGCAAACTATAAAACTATACTTTTCTTCCTGGTTGCCAACATGTCCACGTCCTCTCTCTGAGATAATTATCTGAGGTGTAATTGAGCTTGTGATGGACTCTGATTCCTACAGCATCCATTACATGCTCCCTTGCTTTCAGCTTATTGCTGTTTATCATTATTTATTTATAGCAGATTTGGGTGGAACCGAGGGACAGCAAAGGGCTCATCAAGCATCTGGAACAGTTTTTCAAAAATGTTGGATTTACTACAACCCAAACATTGTGCCAACCACCTCTTCTCACCCTCTTTGTCTAAACTGTAAAAACACATATATTTTAGAGAACATTGATTCCATGTGTTCTTAATTGATTTAGTTTGTATCATCAAAAATGTAAAAAAAAAGTGATTTGGCAAACAGGAGGCCCACTGAGCCTTTAAAATAAACTCAGCAACCTAAAAATGTCAGACAAATATATGGAAGTAGTAAAAGGATGAAGTTTTGATGGCGACTGATTGGCATTGCAATTTGGCAGGTTTATTTTCCACATTGATTTGCAGTGTCCCATCCAACTTCCAGCCCCCAATCTGGACAGGGTGAATTGGGTTAGCTAATCTAAAAAATATTTGTATCAAATTCTGTACACCGAGACATATATCATGAGGGAAAAATATTAAGAAATCAGTGTGAATCAAATAATTTATTAATTCTTAATACTGGGGATTTTTACTATACAGTTGGCAGCAATGACAAGAAAGTCTTAGGGCAAACTAGAAAATGTGAGAAGTAGCAAGAATAATAGTAATTTCAGAAATTAGTTGTGAATTAATTTAGGATCAGGATATAGAGTAGTAATTCTCACAATTTGAGAGAAGACTGAAGAGTAGCTTACTGCTGTTCACTGATAAATGTATAAACTCTTACATACACAGGCACACACACAGCTATACAAATACTGCTCTTCATACACTTATACAAAATTTACTATAGCAACTGGGGCAATGAGTTCAATGATATGGAAGGGTTAAAAGCATCAAAGACCGGTTAAATCTGCACATCTGAAGGACCTGAGGAGAATTTTCTAGAGGACTATGGGGATGACTCTTGACTTTTTAAAGAAGGAATTCTGGTAAGTTCAAAGAAGGAAAGAAACTGCTCAAAAGGAAAGAACAACTGGGATGAGGGAAAGAGAAAAGAAAGAAGAGGAAAAACATATATAGATGCAGAAGATAGGAGAATTGCACTACTAATTTCTGTTGGTTTATTGAAAGCAACAGTTAATGTTTAATTGTTTAATCAATCTTGCATATCTATATCTGGTAATCTAAGCAACTACTTTGAAGATAACAATATGTAACACAGCAACTCACTGTTAATTTCCTATCATCTTGTTTTGAAACTATCACATTTATTATTTTTGTTATTTTGTTTCTGTTCTTTTCCCTTTAAAGTAAAATAAAAAAGATCAAAGGACAGAGAGATATTAAGTTTACAAATCTGGCTGACTGTTAAATGTTACTAGGATGAGAATGCAACTTTACATGAGATACTATTTTCCACTTAATTTCAGAACAGTTGTTTAAGAATATCTTATGGTCATGATTTTTCTTCCATGTTTTTTAAGATCTCTAATGAACACCTGCATTGCTGATGAAAACATGCTCTGAATTTGAAGGTGCATGTTAAGTTTAAATATGTTAATAATCTTTAACTCAATAATTCTATTCTTGACAATGATTCTAAACAACCCTCCATTTTTGGAGGTTAAATTGAGGGAGAAAATTTGAAGCAATGTAAATGTTCCAAAATAGAAGGGCTAAATACATTGTGACAGCTATACAACAAAAGACTGCACAATGGCAAAGATGATGTCGATGTAAGGCCTATGATGCATTAGAGAGCTGTGTCTGTAAAACGTAAAATACAAATGAAGTCATTCTTAAATTGCCTAGATAAAATAAGTTACACACAAAGTAATAATGGTTTTACATTGTCCACTTCATAACACTGAGTTCAGTGTGAGTTGCAGAACTTAACTATGCAGTCATTTTTGACTTCATTTTAGCACGTAATAAGCATTCAGTAAGTGGAGACTGTTTATATACAAAAGCTGCTAATTTAATTACATACTAAGTTAACTTTTCCTTTTGTAAAAGGAAAGTATTAGGAAAAAATTAGACTTTTCTCACATTATTTGAAAGTGAAAGTTATGCAGTCAGTTTTAGAAACATGAAGATTTTAAAGTAGAAAAAGTTTTTATAGTTTAAGTTACAATTTGTTGTGTTCAATCATTGTGAAAATTAATTTCTCCATTAAATATAAGGTTTTATCATTAACATTTTTGGGGCATTGAATTTGAGAAAACTACCACTGCTAATAAGAATGCTATGTCTTTCCCACCCCCTGTGGTCCTATTGTTCCTTTACATTTCTCTGTGTCCCTGTCTACTCTCCAGTGGTTTGGAGAGCAGGAGAAAAATTCTCCAGCTCAGTCTTGGCTCAGGATGTCGACTTCTGGAAAGTCCTATCTTCTAAGTGGAAACTTCCCTCATGGGCTGTAGGAGAAGCTCTGGAGGTGTGGCAAGGCCTCTGTGCTGCAGTCATCTGAATTCTGGGTGGACAATATACATTGCTGTAAAATCAGAGGTGATTTTTCAGAATTTCCTACAAACTGACCAGTGCCTTTGCTGTCAAAGTCTATCAGTTCCAGAGTCAAAGCATTTCCATGGGGCCAAGGTTGCCTGCGGTGCAGAACTGGGGTGGGTTCTGCTGCCTGTGCCTTGCAGGTGAGCAGTGAGAGGCACTGGCTGAGGGAGGACAGCCAGTGGGTGAAAGAGTTCGAGCAGCCACGTCGGCTCCTGAAGGAAGTATAGACAACAGAAGTGGAACATTTTCTGGGTCAAAGATGTCTTGAGCCAAGCTGTGGTCTACCTTCTCCAGCTCCGGTTCTTCCTGCAGCGGGAGTGCAAAGTCTTATTTCCTGTTCAAGGAAATCTTATGCCTGGAAGGCTGGGCCTCCAATGTTTGGAAAATCTTCTCTCAACATGGTGTGCTAGAATGAAATTCAACCATATGAAGTGGTCATTTTCATATGTCCCAAATTGGTTGGAGAGTGGCAATTTCATGAGGCTCAATCTAATAGTTCCTGGGACACATGTGACTCTAAAAAGAGAAGTGCAGACAGGCCCAGCATGTGCACCTCATATGTTAGTCTGAGTCCTCCAAGAAGTGGATGTCAAGATGGAGTTAAATGGGTAAGGCTCTTTTTTTTTTGGTACCGGGAGTCGAACTTGGGACCTTGCGCTTGCCAGGCAGGCACTTGTGCCGGTGAGCTATATCCCAGGCCCTGAGGCTCTTCTTAGAGTGAAATGGCTCTGTGTAAAAAGTAGGACTAGAAAAAGGTGAGTCCTGGGAATGTAATGCTAATTTGACCCCACATGGAGAGGAGGGGAAGACAGGGTGTGTGTGAGCCCCCTAGACTGCAATGTGGCCTCAGGAAGGCCTGGCAAAGCCTTAGGAGAGTTCTTGAGCCAAAGTCAGCACACACACACAAAAGTGTCACAGGCCTCCTGGAAATGGGTCGACAACACGAAATGGGCTTTGGGAGGTGTGGCCTCGGTACAAACCCAGGAATGTGTTTCAGGCAGCCCCAGCTAGGCCGCAGTCCAGGGCATCCACTTTGAATGAAGGTCACCGGGAACTTTTTCATGAGCACAGCACTTTGAGGTTCAGAAGTACAGGGGACTAATCCAGGATTCTACCCTTGTTTTAACTTTGAGTTTTGTTTATTACTGTCTGTCAGACTGTGCAGTGTACCATGACTTTATGCAGAGGAGGTTGGTGCTAGCCAAGCGAACTGTGGCACTTTCTAGCCCAGAAAATCAGCGGCCTTGCATGCAGAGTGCCCACCCCTTCCAAGATCGCTGCACGTCAGAGGGGCTGCTTTGCTAAATTAAACCAAAATCCTTCAATCCTTTTTTCAAACTGTAGGTTCAGTGTGACAAAAATCTGCCAAACTAATAGAAGCTCTTAAAATGTGCCCTGGATAACCTTTGAAATGTCTACACAGAGCATCTAGCTGGTTTTGCTCCTGTTGAAAGGGAAATCTCCTCTGGAGGGCTTTCCAGCTGCAAGGCCAACAACTTACTAAAAAAACCCCTCAAACAAATACAAGGTGAAGGCCAAATGTGCAAATAAAACTTTATATTCTAAAATATCTTTTCTAAATGGCATTTCACTTTCATATGTTTAAAATGTGAAATTTGTAAGCAAATAACATACAGTTGTGCTAACGTGTCAGAGTACAGTACAATTCAGACTGGGGCCAAGTTTTTATGAGGAGAATTAAAATAGAAGTGAATGACTCATGTAAGCCAAATAGATAATTGTTTTGTCTCTATCTTAGTTTTTCACTAGGTCTAAAAAGTATATAAATTGGAAGAAAAAGACAAACAAGTTTCTTTAGTAGCTTCTCATTTATATGTCTCCTTCCCTTGTATAGAGCAGTTCTTTTGGAGGGAATTTTAACCACGTTCTTAAAATTAAACTCGCATGCAAGGAAAATCATGAAAGTAAATATTGAAAGGGAGGGTAAAAACAGAATTTGAAATATTCAATCTGCAGAGGGGATGAGCACCATCCGCACAACACATCCGGGAGATCTGGCAAACATGCCTCTGTACTCCTTGCACAAGACACAGCCTTACACAATCGTTCCATTCGCTCATGGGCTCACGTCTGCTGGCCACCCATGCTCCCTGAAGAAAGCTTAAGGCGCTGGGTTGCATCAGAAAGGCGTGATGGATGAGTGGGACACCACCAGGGCGGGAATAGTCTGCGTTTGGCTTGGTTTAGCGTCAGATGTGAAGTGAAGAAGAGTGATAAATTTGGAAACTATGTTAGAAGAAACTAAGATTTATTTTTAATCAGTGTAAGTTCCATAAAAGGAATAAAACTTGCAAATATAATGTGAGACAAAGGTACTAAGTTGTAAAGCAATTCATCAAAACACAGGGACTGGGCATTCAGCTCTTCAGACAAGAGAAGATGCGTAGGTTGGGCTGCGTTTGCAGTTCCTTACTTGGGAGTTCTGTGAACCTCAGACTCTGAGTCTACAGTGCAGCTGGAAGGGCAAAGTACAGTCTTCCCTAAACTTTGCTTTGCAGTCCAGCTAGATTTTAGTACAATGCTGGAACAAAACCCTCCTAACAGGGGTTAATCAGAAATGAAAATGGTTTAACATATTGGCACATAAAATTAATTAAAGACATTGAAAGCATAACAGTAGCATGGAAAGCTTACATCAACAAGCTTCACAGGGATTTGTCAATTTTTTTTCCATGCCATCAATTAGTGAAGCTGCTTTCAGAGCTGACAGCTATGAAGAAGGAGATATTTTTGCAAAGATAACTGTGGGATTTCCTACATTCATGTGTTATCTTGCTACTAAGTTTATGCTTGTGTGTACTGGTTTTGTTGATCATTCCTGTGGCAATAGCTTTCTGCTTATTTTAAAGAAATATGCTTTAGTAGGCCATTGAGGGATCAGTGATTTTCTGCTCAAGGTTCCCTGGTTCCTGAATTGGCACTTACGTTTATGCTTATTGGATTAAAGTCAGAGGGCATTTTGTAATTATTTTGACAATTAAAATAGATTATTGATGCTGCAATATGTGTCAAGTCTTGTGCGAGAATAATGGATACAAAACAACTTCGCCCTTCCTGAGTAGCATTTCATAGGAAGGGTAAGACAAGCAATTAGATAAGATAGCATAGAATGAAAACTATTGCTAAAGAATCACGGGTGGTTTGATAAATTCAGAGAAGAGGTTATTTACATATGTGACAAAGTGAGACCCTCACTAGAAATAAACAAGGGGGCTTAAATCAGGAGGAAGCAAGAACAGATCGCGATGGTAGAAAATTTGAAACGTGTATTAGAAGGAGCAAGGGATTCAGCTGGGCTGAAGTGGATGGTACTTGAAAAGAGAAGTCAGGAAATAACGTTGGAAAGATAGGAATCGGGCCATGACAGACTGGCCTGAGAAAGCCAAGGGTTTATGCCCCTAAGAGTGTTCTTTTTGCTCAAGATTGCTTCAGCTGTTCACGTTTCCTTTTCTTTTATGAATTTTAGGAATTTTTTTTCTGGTATTTTGATGAGTGACTCTGCGAGTCACTGTGGATCCTATGGACATTTGAGCAATAGTAATACTTCCAGTGCATGAATGGGAAAGATTTCTGTCCCTTTGTGTCTGTTTTACTTTCTTTCAGTTGTGTTTTGTAATTTTTGTCATAGACACCTTCCACTTCCTTGGCTACAAGTATTCCAATGTTTTTTCTGTCTTTCAGTAGTTATTATGAATAGGATTTCTTCCATGTTTTGTTCAACAAAGAAGCATTACTGATTTTTGTATGTTGATTTCTGTTATCTTTCAACTTTCCTGCAGGTATCAGTTCTAATATGTGTTTTTGTTACGTCTTTGGACATTTTTATATTGAGAACAGGGATAATTGGGCTTCCTCTCTTCCTGTTTATAGACCTTGTATTTCTTTCTCTTGTCTACTTGTTCTAGATAAAACTTCTAGCATTACACTGCATGAGTGGTTAGAGTGGTACTTTTGTATTGTTCCTGATCTTAGGGGAGATGCTGTCAGCTTTTTCCCATTCAGTATGATTCTGGATGTGGATTTATCATATAGTACCTTTATTTGGGTGAGATATGATCCTTTTTTTCCAACCGTCAGGAACGTATTTTAATGGAAATGAGTCTAATGTCCTTGCAAGCAGTAAGACAGACCAACAAAACACAATTGTCTTATTAGCTACAGGTACTCTTATGTAGGTGGGAATAAAAGGTATGAGGGTATGTGTGTATATCTTTTAGATGAACTCACACATGTTGTGAAAGATACAAAAATGCAGGGCTTCATAGTAATTTTCTTTAGTCTACAAAGTTCTTAAGTGTAGGCAGATTGGCTATTCTGCTTTCTGCAGCTAAGAAGCGTATAGGTGGGGTGGGCAGGCTGCATCTAGCTAGTTCCTTTTAAAAAAATAAAAGAACTTTAAGCATTTTGCCTTTTCTTTTACATATTCCAATACAAATGTGATTACAAATCATTACAAAACCAAGATTACTTAGGCCTGGATACATTGTGATATAACATCCAGTTATATGGATTATAAGAGAATTCATTAATACAATAATGCAGTATATTTCCGTAAAAATAGAACAAGCAAAATCAAAATATTTTAAGCTGTATAACAGGTTCATTAAAAGCAATAAGACATACAAAGCATAGGGAACATGGCTGCCTGTTTACTGAATCACAGAGATAAACAACACACTGGTAACTGAGGTATCAGTAAGTTCTCAGGTAAAACAGTGGCAGTTTTTTACAGACAAACACACATACTTTCAAATATACTTATTGGCTATGGCAGGTAGTGTCTGCATATACATTTCCTTTAACAAATTTTATAAAATCATTCTGTATTTAGTATGCAAAGTCAATTTCAAAAGAAAATATAGGCAAGTAAATTTTCAATATATAAAGGCTATCATTCCTCTGACTACACCCTATAATTCGTAAAGTGGCTTGCTACTTAAAGCAACCTCAGTGTTCTTGCTCCTGAAAGCAAACAAATGCATGCCTTAAAAAATGAACAAGGAGGTTCTTAGAGATTTCCTGTAGAAAAGTGCAGTACTTGTTTAGAGTATTGAATTTTATCACACTAAAGTGTTTCACAGTGGAGATCAAGAGGAACAATAATCTTCAGTGAATTGTGAACAGCAATTCACAGGGGAAAGGAAGCTTTTCTTTAAGCAGCAGTTTCCTACAGTGGCAGTGGTTTCTTTTGGTAGGCTGGTGTATAAGTGGGTGAGAAGTACAATGTATTTCTAAAGTAGCATCATTTCTATCCTGATATCAGGGTGCCAGTAAGCACTTCTGGCCCCTCTGTGCCCCCCTCCATGGCAGGCAGAGGCCTCCTACTCCTCCTACTCCTTCCCTCATGCTTTCTGGTGGATAAAGGCCATCAGCGAGAAGTCTCTCTGCCATAAGTACTATCATGTCTGTAAGTGCAGGTCGGGACAGGTTCTACTGACTGTGAATGCCTGTCCTCGACAGCACACCTGCACATAACAGCAAGTGATTCAGACTGAGAGAGGACAATGGTTAATGCTGGATGTAACACCACTGCACAAGTAATCATTTGGTCTTTTTTTTTTTTTTTTTTTGGCGGTACTGGGGATTGAACTCAGGACCCTGCGCCTGCTAGGCAGGCGCTTATTCCACTGAGCTATATCCCCAGCCCTACCACTGCACAAGTAACATGGACATACTTTTCTGCTTCTGTAGGGAATTCCTGGATGGGCTAACAGTCACTGTTTCCACTTCTGCTCATTGTAGATGCCTGGAGGCACTGGGAAAAGGTCTTCCTGAATGGGCACAGGTGGGATAAGGCAGCCAGAGGTGGGAGCTGGAGGCGTGGGGCCTGCTGCCGGCCCTCATGGGCTTTGCTGAGATCTTGGGTCAGTCGATTTAGCCTCTTGGTACTTAGTATATTATTTCTCCAATTTGTTTAGTATCTTCTCTACCTAATGCATCTTGAATGTGATAATAATGTGACAAGTATGAAGCAGTGCATACATATAAAGCATCACTTTTCTAGTTTGGCATTCCAAAATCAACAAGACTAACATTGATATGGGTCTCCACAGCAGCTTTGTTTTAAGACAACGATGTCAGCAAGAGTCTAAATTTATATGTCTTTTTTATTTTATGGGAAAAAGTAAAACAAAACTTCCTAACAAAATAATAGGGGAATAACGATAGCTAATAAATTGTGGACTGTTGTCTTCATAGTAGTTGCTCAGAGTAGAAGATATAGGCATGATATAGTGGCCAAACAAAATTACAATATTAGTATAAACCTTTCTAATGAATTAAGAAAAATTAGTTGTATAACTATCTTAATTATCATATATATACATTCTTTTCCTTTTCTCTTCCTTCTATTCTCCTTCTCCCCATCCCAGTTTCTCCTTCCTCTTAAATAGTTTCTTCCCATTTCACATTATCTATTGTACATTTTGGATCTTATTTACTCTTTCACCTTCTCACATTAGGAAGACAGTATGATGTTTAGAGATGGGAGTCTGATTTATTTAACTTATAAGTGTAGTTTCAAGTTGCATCCTATGAAAGTCTCAAGTTTACCCTTTTTATGGCTGAGTAGTATTCCATTGTATAAACAGACCACATCTTTTTTTATCCAACTCCTAGTTGATGGGCATTTGGATTGTTTCTAAGATTTAGTTATGACAAATTGTACTGCTATAGTCATGGGTGCACATATATCACTGTGGTATGATGTTTTTAATTCTCCTAGGAAATATCCAGAAGGGGAATAGCTTGGTGAAATGGGACTGTAACCTTAGTTTTTTGAGAAACCTTCACATTGATTTCCACAGTAGTTGCACCAGTCTACACCTCCACCAACCATGGAGAAGAGTTCCTTTTTCCCTACAGTTCCCCCAGAACTTGTTATTGGTTTGTTTCTTGATGGCAGCAATTCTTTCCGGGGTGAGATGGAATCTCAGCATTGTTTCCATTTGCATTTCTCAAGTGATTGATGTTGAACTTTTTTCGCACATTTATTTCCCATTTGTATTTGTTCGTCTGAGAAGTGCATATTCATCTCAGATGCCCATTTTTTTGGATTCGGTCTTTGAATTTGGGGGTCTGATTTTTTTCAGTTCTTTACATGTTCTAGATATAAGTCCTTTGTTTGAGGAAATGTTTGGCTAACACTGTTCCTGCTCTGTCAGGTGCCTTTTCACCCTTATCTTGGTTACTTTTTCCTCATTGCTGAGACAAAATACCCAGTGCCCAAAATTAAGGAGGGAAAGGTTTATTTAGCTTACAGTTTGTGGAGAGTTCAGTCCATACTTGGCTGGCTTAGAGGCAGAGTGTTACATGGCAGAGGGAAAACGTTCATGGCAGCAGAACATAGCAAAAACAACCAGCAACAGGGAGGAATGGTGGCAAGCAGCCTCTTTCCTTCCCTTCCCTTGTAAACAGGCTACCCCTACCCAGGGGGTGTGCAGCTCTCACACAGTCTCCATGCCCTCCTCCTCCACAGGCTGGGGATGTATACAAAGTAAGCACCCTGGCTTCCTACTGAGTTACTCAGCCAAACCTCTAGACTCCCCAAGTTGACACAACATATCAACCATAACAACTCTGTTGGTGATTTCTTTTGATTTGCAGAAGCTTTTTAATAAGATGAGATCCCAGCTATTGATTCTTTGAGGTATTAAATAGTCTGGGTTTTGTTCATGAACTCTCTGCCTACCCCTTGTCTTCAAGATTTTTACTAACTTTCTCTTCCAGAAGATTGAGTATTTCTTTTTTAACATCCATATCTTTGATCCATTTTGACTAGTCAAGTGGTTGGTGAGAGACATGGGTCTAGTTTTAATCTTTGGTGGAATTTACTGCTCAGCTATAGCATCCTCTGTTGGGGGGAAGGCAGGGGAAGCAGGTGATCTTATATCCCAAGTCTATCCATTTTAGTATATCCACTTTTTTCTTCTTTTAAGATTCCAGGTATGGCGGGCAGTTGATCTAATCTGGCAATCCATTGGCAGCTGGGCAAGCTGCTGGCCACTTTATTAAATCCTTTACCTATGTTTTGCTTGATCTATGAGTCTCTTATTTCAGATTGAGTTTGTTTTCAGGATGTATGTCCCTCCCTTTTCTTCCAGTTACCTGTGTTTCTAGCTGAACTTCTCTGAGTATCTCTGAATGAGGCTCTTCTTCTATTCAGCCATGTTGTCCCTTTAAATTTATATATCTTTATACCTAAGTTTCTTGTCTATATCAAAAGCAGGAAAATAAACTGTTATATGGGTCCATTATTCTTACATATAGTTTGCCTTAATATGAAATTCTTAAATGAGAATAAGATGGGAAAATATGAATTTTAAAATATATCTAGTTGAATTCAACAAATTCTAATATTAAATACATAAATGCAAGAAAGGTTCAACCAAATGTAATTTGTTGTAGTGGAAAGTATGTGTTGGACAGGCAACTTTCTGGACAAAAAAGTATTAGAGTATGGTGGAACTAAGTGGAGAATTCTAGCAGAACATCTATTTCTAGGATGTGGACTAGTAAAAACAACATGGTGGTGGAGATATAAAATAGGAGTGTACAATAAGAGATATAAATGACATTTCCTCAGTCCCAAATTGCATATTAGCTAATTATCAACCAGAGGATGAAAGTATTTGTGAAGAATATTTCACTTTAACATTTGTACAGAGAAAGACCTTAGTGAACTATAATTCTCTAGCTGCGTCATAGTGTAAGCTAGAAGTTTAAAATATGTCCCACCCAAAATGCATTAGGATTTTGTTCATCTCCTTGTAAAAATAGTCAGTTTGGAAATCATTTGAAAAGAAAATTTATGTTTTTGCTTTATTTTCATTCCTCAAATTTAGTTTTTCATCAGTGTTAGAGTTTTACTCCGCCAACATCCCCCCACTGCTATAGACATGCAATGGTGTCTGTGTGTCAAAGAGCTCAATCAAGGAAAGCTACCCCTTTGTTTCTATCACGATTGCAACAGCCAATTTTATCAACCAGCAGGATAAATTTTATGAAAAACTAAAACTACTTTCACAGCAGTTCAATGGCATCTGTTCTGCAATGATCTCAGTATTTCCAATGTTGAAAATGGGGGAGAGTGTTGTAGGCCTGAGAGGTTGGTGGAGACAGAGCCAGCTGAGAAGGTAGTGAAATACACCCAGACGTCATCCACTCCAAGGGCTTGGCATTAGGTCACCAGGTGGGTGTGGCCACATTCCTCATCATATGTGGAGTCCAGTCACGTTTACAATGTGTGCAATGATGGTATGTACCATGATGTAACTTACAGCAAAAGAAGAAAGAGTATTCATGCTTCTTTTCATATCACACGATGGTGGCAAGAGAAGAGAACAGGCTTACTTAAGTTACAGATATATTCTCTGAGGACTGAGGTCAAAGCATCAGTGACTGAATGGCTGTTGTTTCCTTTTCTGTAGCTTAGCTCTTCAGTCTTCAGGTAAAGATTACAGGGTTCTTTCACAAGTGCAGCTGTGGTGTTTCTGAGATGGCATTTCTGTTTGTAAGTGTCCGTGGAGGATAAGACCCCTTGTTTCATACTGCCTGAGGCTCTTTTGGTTACTGAGTTTGCTGATAGAGGAGATAGAATCTTCTGTGAAGGTGGCCTGGCTGCCAAGCCCTTCTGAGAGTATAGCATGCAGCCGGCCTGAACTACCTCCATACATTGGCAATGTTTGGCTCACACCAGAACATGTGCACTCAAAGCACTGGCTCCTGGTGTTCATGATGGACTCAAACGTGTGGACATCCTTCCCCATGAGCATGAAGGGCAGGAATAGCACTCCACCAAGACCTTTCCTTCATTCTTCTCTCTAAGGACTGTCACAGTGGCATCAGCCAGCTTCATTTTCACCGATGACCAGTCCTCCTCGTTGGATGACATCATAAGACTGTCTGTGGCACTGTTGAGTGTGTCCATGCCAAGGTACCTTGCCCAATACTGCTCTTGGAACTTCTGGACAAGTTCAGTCTTTCCTGTTGGAAAATATACTTGGAAGGGAACATTGATATTTATATTGGTATTCTCTTATAGAGAACTGCAGGCTAGGTCTTTGACTTTTTTTGTTGTTATTGTTCTGCCATAATGTTGGACAGATTTCATGAATATTTGTAGCAATAGCTTTTGCTGGTATGTACCATAGAAATACATGACATGCAAAAATTTTCTGGTACCAGAAATCAAATTCAGGACCTTGCCCTTGCCAGGCAGGCACTCATGTCCCTGGCCCTCAAAATTCTTGTATCTTTTTCTCTTGCTACATAAGCAAAATTGTGGCTACTGCAACTGCTCATGCACCAAAGCAGATGCTCAAGATGTGCTGAGAGTGCAGCATGGTACCATCCATGGGGTCTACCAAGTGGAACATGTTATTCTCCAGGATCAGGCACATGTCTTTGGCTACTCCCAAAATAGCAACTGTCTCAGATGTCATTTTTTCAGTAAGAAAAGTGCCTAGTACAGCTGGTGACCATCATGCTACTTTTACCAGGGGTAAGGTCCTCCTCTACCATCTCCACCCACCCAAGAGAATGCACAACAAACGTTTAGCTTTAGGATCACTGTTGATACCACAAGAATTGTCATGGTCAGCATCATCAACACAAGGGATATTTCTGAGTTTCAGTGACACATAGTATAGTGTTACTCCTTCAAAATCTTTAAAATCAGGGCCTGGGGTAACTGTGGATGTGTGCAAACCCTCATTCTCTGGGGAATGAGATGGTGATACAGAATTGAGAGACCTTTTCCTAGAACCCTGAAGATCACTGGGATGGAGAAAGGTTGTTCCTACTGAGTTGTTCCTGTTGGGATGTGCCAGGGATAGATGCCGTCAATATCACTGATTCTCTTCCAGCCGGATGGCAAATGTGGACCTGTCACTCTGGATATAGCTTGTAGAGGGTTCCGTCCAGTGTCGGCTGGCTCCAGGGCAGCACAGCATGCATGGAACAGGAGCATGGCGAAGGAATAGCTGCTACGCCATGGTGGTGAAAAAGGAGAGAGAGCCTTAATCTCTTCAGATCTAATATGATAAGGGGATATTGAATTTTATCAATTTTTTCTGTATCTGTTACGATGATTTTTTTAATCCTATATTCTTTTGATGTGATGTACTATGTGTGTTGATCTGCATATGTCAAATCATCTTTACAGGCCTAGGATGAAACAAATTTGATCATGATAAGTGATCTTTTTGATGTGCTGTTGAAAATGATTTCATAGTATTTTGTTGATAATTTTTGCACCTATTTTATCAGGGATATTGGCCTATAGTTCTTTTTTTTTTTCTGTGTCTTTTTTCTGGTTTTCATAATGGGATGGTACCACCCTCACAGTATGAGTTTGTTAGGCTCCTTCTCTCCCTTAAGATCATTTGGAATAGGTTGGCATTAGTTCTTCTTTTATAGTTCAGCAAAATTCATCATCCAGTCCCGGGATTTTCTTTTTTAGGAAACTTACCACTTCAATCTCATTACTTGTTATTGACATATTAAGTTATTTTTCTCATTGTTCAATTTTGATGGGTAATATGTGTCTAAAAATTTAGCCAGGTGTTGTAGTACATGCCTGCAATCCCAGCACTTGGGAGGCTGAGGCAGGAGGATTGTTGCAAGTTAGAGACCAGCCTCAGTGACAAAATGAGCTCAAGGCCAACCTGAGCTGCATAACAAGACCCTGTTTCAATAAGACAAAAAAATATGAATTTCTTCTGTCTTAGAGTTTCATGTTTTTCTTCTGTTTTACATATACTTTTTATATGTTTTACATATACTTTTTTAGCATATACTTTTTCAACACAATCTTTTGTATTTTTGTGGTATTAGTGGTAATGTCTCCATTTTCATTTCTAATTTTATATATTTGGAGCTTGTCTTTTTTCTCTTGGTTAGTTTAGCAAAGATTTGTTGATTGTACTTATTTTTTTAATCATAATTTAAATCTTTGTTTCATTGATCTTTTGTGTTTATTTCTTTTTAATTTTCATTTGGCTTATTTCTGTTCTGACTTTTGGTATTTACTTCTACTAATTTCAATTTGACTTGTTCTTGATTTTCTAGACCCGTGAGATGTACCGTTAGGTTTTTCATCTGAAATCTTTTATTTCTTGATGTAGGCATTTATTGCTATAAACTTTTTTTTTAGTGGTGTTTTGGTTATATTTCATAACTATGGGCATGTTGTGTTTCCTTTTACATATATTTTAAAAATTTAAAATTTCCCTTTTGATTTCCTCCGTGACTCATTCTTTATTCAAAAGTGTGTTGTTCTGTTTCCTTATATTTGTATAATTTATAAACTTTCTTTTGTTGTAGACTTCTAGTCTTTACTTCTTTCTGATTGGAAAGGATGTTGGATATGTTGTACATTTTTTAAAAAAAATTTGTTTTAAAGACAAAAGAATGGAGACATATGAACCAGAAAAGCCATAAACTAATACAGAAAATATAAAGTTATACAGAATATAGTAGGGAATTAGCACTGGATGTTTATTACATAGTTATCTTTACATTAGTTAACACAAAACATTAAAGGAAATACCAAATTATATTTGCACTGGATGCTGTATAATATAAAGTTATCTTCACTTCTGTTAATATAAAAACAATTGAGGAAATACAGAATTATAGAGAACATAGAAGGGAATTAGCTCTGGATGCTGTCCTACATAATGTTACCTTCACCTTTGTTACTCAGTTACACAGATGATGGCCCATTTGATCATTCAATTTTCTCCTCCCTCATCTCCGTTGCCCTACCACTCAATCAGTCATCCTCCCTGTGATAATAACTGTACTCCTGGGTTTATCTATATCCTTGGACTCTCACCTTGGGAAGAGATATAGCTGCCTCAGACTATACTATAACATACAGGGGTGTATACAAACTGCCATGGTTGGAGGTGGGAAAGCACATATGCTCACAGCG
>PVLD010026764.1:0-21728 GCA_004027595.1 Dinomys branickii
CATCATGTTTTTCTTTTCCTTTCCTTCCTTTTCCCTTCTTGACTCTTAGTTCCTCTTCCCATTTGAACATTTTCTTCCTATAATTAGGGTCATTTCTGAGCTGGGATGGAAGTGTGGCTTCTGGCCACACTGCAAGGTAAGCTGTTCCTTTCCAAAATTCGATATTTTCATCCAGCCAAATGTATTTAAAGTAAACCTCAAGAGCAGCTTTGAAGAAGACAGCTGGGAACAGAGGTAATCATTGTCTGTGGAAAATAATCGCACTCCTCTAACTATTCTTTAATAACAGTGAAGAAGTTTATAAACTGGTTAAAAATGTAAAAACCTCATCTGGTTTACAAAAAAATGTTCAACATACAAAATTTCACTCAAAAATTAAACCAATCTTGAGTAATAGACACAAGACCCTTCTCTTGATGTTCTATATAAAACTCTATACCCTCCTTGTAGTCAGGGTTTACCAGAGAAAAGATCTAATACTAGACACATAATGTATAAGATTACTCTACAATATTCACCCAAAGAGTCAAATGTAGAAAAGTGTGGGAGGCCTGTCCCCAAACTAGACCCAAAGAATCCCGCTGGTGGCCTGGATTCCACAGCAATGTCCTGTATGAGTCCAGATGAAGAGCTAGAGCCCATGGCAATGTCCTCCACAAGTCCAGCTGGAGGCTTAGAGCCCATGACAATGACCCATGCAAGTCTGTACCAAAGACCTGCACAGGGAAGGTGAAAGGTCAGTGGTGGAAGCCACAATGTCTGCACCAAATGGGATGAAGGGTCTGTGCTGGCAGGCTGACAGATCTGCACTGGAGCCAGGAAGCAACGCTGAGAATAAGGATCAGAGCTTCCCCAAGAAGAACCACGCCCATCCGCTGAGTTCATATCAGGAAAACTAGGACAACAGCCTCTCCAGGAGAATGGAAAGCTCGCCATATTCCCCTCGAGTTCTCCTGTGCTGTTGGCAACAGTCCACAGGTGGACCTTCTGCGTGCAGAACCACGCTGACTCAGCTCAGCTGAGTGTTACGGTCGGACCATCAGTTAATCCACCACCGTCTTCTTCTCCACCCCCTTTTCCACTCTCTGTGACCTGAACAGACGAGCTCCCAGCTGCTGTCACCTGAGCTCCTGTACCCTTTGGGTTCAGGCCGAGTTCAGTCCGTGGAGGAAGAGCCTCTCAGAAGGGAGACAAAGCAACACTCCTCCAGGCCCGCTCCACCAGCACCCCCCTGCAGGTGTGTCCTTCCAGGATCTCAGCTTGCAAAGGTGCCTTTGTTCCAGCTCTCTTGCCAGGATCCAGGAACGCTCTATGTGAGCACGCCTTCCAAAAGTATGTCTTACTCTTTCTACCCCAGAAATCACCAGGAAATCACCATTTCAAGCTACCAGTATTCAAGCAGACTACACAATTTGTCATTTTAGAAAGTCTTTCATCAGTGTTCATTTTATAAAATGTCTGAAATGTAAGATCATTGAAGCAGTTTTTCCATCATTTCAGAAACACTTCAGAATAACTGTATAACCCTGGAAGCTGACAAGCTTTGGGCAGGAATGATCATTCAGAAGAAAGTAGCTGGAATAGTACAATTTGCTGCCCTAAAATGTTTTTGGAAAGATATGATTAAAAAATAAGACAAATGTCTCCTTCATTTAGATCAGTATCACCCCACAGATATAAAATACTTTGGATGCAGCTAATTAATGTGAATCATAGGTTAGGGACATAGCTCAGCAGCACAAGTGCCTTGCAAGAGTAAGGTCCTGAGTTTGATTCCTGGTACCAAAAAAAAGAAAAAAGATGATACAAGTCATGAAAATAACTAGGGGATGTGATACCCAGAGCAGAAACACATCCTGTGTTTTAGTTTTGTCTTTGCTGTTCTGTGGGATCCGTTTAGCAGGTATAAACTCACTTATAGAAACAACTTGGACAATGTTACAGCAAACTTTTCACTATTTTTCTGTCTCAAATTGTGCTGCCCTTGGATATCTAAAGCATAATATTATTGAAAAGTGTTACAATTTTACATAAACAAAAATTAGATCTTGTTCCTTAATTATAGATTGGCTTTTATTCAGTGAACTTTATGCTTTTATTAAAAGTATTATCTAATTTTTAAAAATTAAGCATAAATGCAATTACTGCCATTCCAACTACTTAATTATGTGTGCTTTTTTATTTCTTAAACTCCAAGTTCCTTGGAAAGTAACAGATCACAATCGCTTCTATATCTTCAAGAACTATTATGAAATATAATGAACATTCATTAAATGTATTTAGAATTAATTATGATAGCCTTACAACCTGCTCTGATGATCCTTTTCCTTATTTGAACTATACTCAAAGTATATTCCATAAATGTTACTGATAATTTTGCAAAATAGAATTCTATGTTCTTTCTTCTCGTATTTCACAGAGACAGCCTGTCCTCACTTGCTGAGTACTCACATGTCTGCCTAGGAAACCCTCAGGCTTCCGTCCCAGCATGTGCAGAATGAGCACACAGAATAGCTGTAGTTTCTAGGAGAGCATGTGTCTTTGCCAGCAGATTGGACATGAAATGCACTTTTCATATGTAATTTATGGCACATGCAGACAAGAAAGTTTTATGTTAATTTCTCTATAATTATTCTCTACTTTGAACATCAGAATCTTAACTTAGTAAATTTACAAACTGAATAATTTCAAAGAATTAAAGTTGTTTACAATAAATAAGCCCTAATATCATAAAAGGATTGTATTTCCTACATCAACTAAAGAGAAGAGACTTCATAAAAATAAGGAATGGCATCAAAAGATAGAGAACCCAGTGATGAAAGAAAAAGACACATTTCCTTGAACCATGGATGTGAGGAGAAAAGCCTCAGACTGCAATTCCCAAGTACCGATTCTTCTCATTCACTTTTAAAACGTTCTATCACTTCTTCTTTCATCATACTGTCAATGTCACTGCTATGTGGATTAAATGTTTGTTATGGGTTGTATCTGGATGTCCCCTCAAAGCCTAATGCAGTCACGGGGTGAGCTTCTAGAGTTTATGAGTGATTCATGGGTGGGAGTAAGTGCTCACCCGCCCTGGGGTGGGTAGCTTGCACACAATGTAAGGGAGGGAAAGAGGCTGCCTGCTGCGCCTCTCCTCTTGTGCTCTTGCTGCTTTTGTGGTCTTCTGCCATGTGCCATGCGCCACTGTGCCTTGGAGCCAGCCAAGTATGGACTGAAACCTCTACAAACTACAAGCTAAATAAACCTTTCCTTCATTAATTTGGGGCATTGGGTATTTTGCCTCAGCAACAAGAGAAAAGTAACTCAGACAATATTGTTTAAAGTATCTACTAGTTTAACAACTGCTTTAAGTTTAACAGCTTTGATCTTACTTGTGTGTACCACCATAGATCGGAACTATTACTGACCAAAGAAAATGAGCAGAGCTGCACTTCCACACAGTTTTCCATAACAGCTGTTCTAGTCTATATCACCAGTGGTGCACAAGATCTATCCTTTCTCCCATTCTCACCAACGCTTACCTCCTATCTTTCTAATAATAGCCTGGCAGTGCAAGTTGTGATTTTGATTTGGATTTCCCTGATTACTAGTAATACTGTGTTCTTCCACATGCCTGTTGGCCATTTCTGTGTCTTCTTTTCAGAAACGTTCATTCAGGTCTTCTGCCACTTTAACAGGGTTATTTGATAGATTTCCATTTGAGTTCCTTTGTCTGGCTATCAGCTGTGTACCAGACTATGGTTTGCGAATGTTTTCTCCCATTCCATAAATTGTTCCCTCACTCTGTTGGTAGTTTCTTCAGCTATATAGAAACTGTTTTTACTTTGATACCATCTGTATGTATAGTTTTGAATTTTGCCAGTGCTTTGGGGTAATACTCAAAGATTTTTTGCCTAGACCAAGTTCATGGAATTTTCCTATTTTCTTCAAGTAGTTTCATAGCTTCAGATCTTATCTGTAAGTCTCTATCCCACTTTGAGTGTGTTTTACAATATGGGGTGAGAAAAGCAGCCAATTTCATCCCTTTTTGTGTAAATATGCAGTTTCTCCAGAACCACTTATTGCAGAGATGGTCTTTTGCCCACTAGGTTTCTTTGGCAACTTTGTTGACAACGAACTGACCATAAGCAGGTGGATTTACTTCTCAGCTGTCCTCTCTCAGTGCGGTATGTGCCTTGTTAGCACTAGTCCCACCACTTTGATTATCGCAAGGTTATAGCAGATTTGAGGTCAAACAAGGAGATGCCCATGATTTGTTCACTTTTCTCAAGATGGCTTTGGCTATTTGGGACATTGTGTGTTCTCATTTGTATTTAGAATTATTTTTCCTGTTTATGTGAAAAATGCCATTGGGATTTTGATATGAATTGTAGTGAATCTGCAGATCACTTCAAATAGTATGAACATTTTAACAGTGTTAATTCTTCCAATCCATGAATACAGGATATCTTCCCACTTATTTCTGGTTTGGTCAACTTTTTTCTTCAATGTTTTATAACTTTCGGTTTATTCATCTTTTATTTAAATTTATCCCTAAATATTTTTGTAGCTATTATAAATGTGATTTTGTTTTCTTGAGTTAGATTTCTTTTCTAACTGGGAAATTTGTGATGTTTTAAAATTTTTGTTAGTACATGTTCATGTGCCTTGGTGAATGTACACAACTCATTTTATGTTTTTCATCCCTTTCCATCTCCTCCCTCCCACTCATTCCATCTCTTGATCCCTTCTACTCCGAGAAAGACCGATCTCCCTAATCCCTATTATCTATTAGGTTGCTCTTTATTTAATTTTTGTTTCTTAGATAACTTTGTGTATCTGATACATCTTACTAAAGACTATGATCTCGAGGTTCATCAAGTTGCCTGCAAATGATCCAAGTTCACTTTTCTTAATGGCAGACTTGCACACGATTGTGCATAAAGATCATGATTTCTTTATGAATTCTGCTGATGGACATACAGGGTGCTTCCAAGACTCAGCTACTAGGAATTATGCTGCTATAAACATGGGTAGCATGGATCCCTGTAAAACGATGTCTTTGATTCTTTAGCAATGTATCTAGATAAGGAATAGATGAGTCAAATGGAATGTCTTGTTTCAGTTTTTGAGCAGCCCAGAAAGGAATCTGGCATCACCATGAAATCCTCCCTGTTTGTGTCTCTGCTCAGCCAGTACCACTGTTCCTTACTCTAGCAATACTTCCTGGGTAAGTAAGCTAATGATGACTTTTAAATTACGGCACCTGAAACAGTAGATCAGTTTTTGCAGGACTGCATAGTATTCTTCAGAAAGGAATCTTTAATTTATTAATTTTGAACACATTAGCACTTCTGTTTTACTATCATGAAAAAACTTCTTACTCAGATATCAAGTTAATTTTTTAAAAACATTGTAACTTACTTACACAATTAGTTAAACCGTTACAACCATTATCCAGCAAAGAAAAATCTTTAGCCCATTCCTTCAGCTCACATGAGAAAGTAATTTTGAGAGAAAGGCTATTAAAAAGCACCAACCCATTCATCAGTGTTATAGTTTTGCTTTATTTCAGCAGCCATACAGCCCGTGTAAAGCTGCTTGCAGCCTTAAGCGGAGAGTCACGGCAATGAAACCATACTCATGAACTCTTAGTTCAGCTGTAAATGTTTAGTCACCACAAAGTCAAAATGGACTTAGATTATGCCAAACAACTTATTCTTTCCCATGAACAAAAATTAGAAAGTGAAAGTACTAGACACACCTGTGACTTTATTTTCACCTTGGAAAACAAAACAGAATGTTTAATAGTGAGGCAGAGAGACAGATTGCTAATTTTATAATGATGAGCCCTCAGATTAAGCAACAATTATTCTCTTTGGTTGCATAATTGCTCATTCAGAACCACCCACAAAGAAAAACTTCCTAACTTTAAGATAATGGGTTTTAGACGGCTGAATGGAACATCTTGCCTAGATTTGTGAATCCTGACATATAGTACATTGAGAAATAAAGCTGTAGATTGATCATTAATTGCAGAAAATAATTACTTTGCATTTTTAAAAAGTATTTCAATTCTTTCAACATAACGTTAGCATCAAGTTCAAAAGATACTTAATTGTTTCAACTTCTGACCCCAAAGCATCTCCCATATTATAGAATTCTTTGCATTCCTTCTGTACATTGGTGACTATGAAGGTTCTCTAATACCAAGCCCAACCTCTCTTGACTCTTTGCCACATGCAAAGAAATTAAGTCCCACTCTTAGTGTTTTCTACATTTTGGTTGGCTGATTCTCTTCACAGATGTAACCATAAACAAAGGCAAAATAAAACCAGTTGACACCCAAAATTGGACAAAGCAATTTTTTTTTCTTGTTTTGGTACTGAGAATCAAACTTGGGAGCTCACACTTGGCAATCAGGTGCTTGTGCCACTGAGCTATATCCCCAGCCCAGGACAGAGTAATTTCTAAAATGAAAAAAAAAGTTGACAAAACAAATGTCATACCCGGTAAAGGAGAAATCAACATTGTGTCCATATGCACAACCCAATTACAGGTCTTCAAGGCTGACCCGGCACTAACTTTTGCATACTGATGGATCAGATCCACAGTGGCTTTCTGACTGTGATCAAGCATGTAAGTCAAGATTTAAACCCTACCAGGGAGTCATTACAGGCACAGGACTTTCCTAGTGCTGTGGTTTACATCTAAACTGTCCCCCAGAGGCTCATGTATTCAGAGGTGAGGCTTTGGGGAGATAGTTAACTCATGGGTCAACATACACCACAGCGGATTAATCCCCTGATAGGTTCATAGCTGAACACTCCACTAGGAGGTGGAACCTCGCTGAGGTCGCTGGGAGCACAACCTAGAAGGGTGTGTTCTTGTCCTGGTGTTTCCCCCTCTCTCTGTTTCCAGGCTGGCACAGGGTGAGCAGCTTTCCTCTGTCCTGCCCTTCCACCGTGCTGCTTCCACATTGGAAACCATAGACTGAATGCTCTGAAAACTGTGGACCAAAATAAGCCTTTCCTTCTTTAAGTTGCACAAATATTTTCTCCCAGTGCTAGGAAAGCTGAAGCTGAAGCTAATATGATAGTGATTTATTTGTTGTTTCTGTCTGGTTGGAAAGTTCTGGAGACTATCCATTAACTTAATAATTTCTGTAGAGATTATATATATATATATATATATATATATATATACACACACACACACACATATACATACATACATACATATATATATTATAAACACACACACACAAAGTTTGTGGTACAGTTAGATAAGTAAGATTTAAAAATCTGTGAATTCAAGTCAATACTAGCAATCAAATTATGAACTGGAAATATAAGTATGAACATAACATTCTTTTTTATTTTTTAAATGTAGTTTCTTTAAATAGTCCCACTGAGAAGACTTAGAAAACATGATCATTCCCATAGTAATGAGCACACCCCTAGGGCCTTCATTATAGTAACAAATATATCTGAATCTAGATCCAGTTATCATTATAGAAAGTAAGAATGATATTAAAATTTCTGTAGCTACATGAAAAAGATTCAGAAGTCAACCTGAAGAGTCTTTTCTGGCTAAATGTGGGACTATTTAAGCCAATAAGAATAATAACTCTTATGGATTAAGAATAATAACTCATGTCAAGTACATTTCACAATCCCCTTAAGAGAATGCTAGGAAAAGTACATAATCTGGTTGAAAACTGGTTTTGTTGGTAGATATAATCATTTCAACCTCTTCTATTTCAATACTATGTACTTTTTTTTTTTTTGGCGGTACCAGGATCAAACTCAGGACCTTGCGCTTGCCAGGCAGGCACTTATTCCACTGAGCTATATCCCCAGCCCCTCTATTTCAATACAACTTGTGAGAAAATATTTCCTTATAGCAACATTTAACCTGAAAAAAAAAGAGGAAAAGATAAAAGCTAACATATGCTTTATTTAAAAACCTACAATAAGGTAATTAACCCCCACAACCACCTTCTGGGGGGGCTTGGAGGTAGGAAGGCTTGGGGAGCTGCCTGGGGTCCAAGATAATCCAGCCCCTCCCCTTGCCGCTACACAGGAGGGGCCTTGGATGTGGGAAGCCTGGGTGCGCTGTCTCGGTGCTCGGGGCCTCTGGCTCCACCCTCTGCTGCTATCTCGGGAACAAACTTGAATCCCCGGAAACCCAGAGAAGTTTGAAAATGACAAAAACAAGAAGCAAAATGCAATCTCAGCCAAACACCCCACCCAGAACAAGTCCGGGAAACATCAACATGGAAGAACATGGAAGTCACACACCTGAAATGTCTGAAACGATAGCTACTGAAGGAAAGAATCAGTACATCAGGCTATAGAGGAAATCAGACCACAAATAGTTGCTCAGGTAAAAGAAGAAATGACAACCACAATGAAAGAATTGCTGGGCATATCAAAAGAAGACCTAGATAAGTAAATAGCGGAGCAAAGAAAACTGATAGAAACCTTGAATGAACAGTACAGGAAAGAAGTAGAACTCATGAAACAGATTCAAAGAGACACTCAGGAAATAAAAAATTCCACTGAAAGCTGGAAGAACCACTTGAAAGAAATGCAAGATAGATTCTCAGACTTTGAAGACAGCACTGCAGCTAGTTATGGTGAAAGAAAAGATCTCTTAAAAATAACAAAGGAACAGCAAATAACAATTCAACAGCTGCATGATGCGGCAAAGCAAAACACTATAAGCCTGCTAGGTGTCAACAAAAGAGCAGGAGACAACGTGCATGACATGGGGACTATTTGCAGTAGTAATAGCCGAAAATTTCCCAAGCATGGGACAAGAACCTTATATACATATGTGAAGCATACAGAACCCCAGTTAGCCATAACCAAAATAAATCTACACCCAGACACATAATGATCAAGATCTCAGAAATTCAGTGAAAGAACAGTATATTATAAGCTGTTAGAGAAAAGACACAGATCACTTATGAAGAAAGCCTATCAGAATGACAGCAGACTTCTCAGTAAGTATTATCAACTCAAAGAGCTTGGAGGGAAGTATTTCAGGTCCTGAAAGAAAACAACTTCCAACCCAGATTGCTGTGTCGTGCAAAGCTATCTTTGAAAATTGATGGAGAAATAAGAAACTTCCATGAAAATGATCAACAGAACAAACTCATGAGCACCAAACCAATCCTACAAAAAGTACTGAAAGATATTCTACAAAGAGAAGAAAATGACCACAATCTCAAGAACAGCAATAGAAAAGAACTACCGAGCAAGGTAAGCAGTTAAACAGAGGGGAAAAGTACAGAACCAACAATGGGAAAATAACATGACAAGGGTAAGTCAATACATATCATTAATAACCATTAATGTAAATGGTCTCAATTCACCATAAAGAAGGTCACTGTTTTTGTTAAGAGAAAACTGCAAGAGGAAGAGATAACAATCATAACTATATATACACCAAATCTATGAGCACTCAACTGTATAAGGCAAATTTTAACAGATATGAAAAATCAAATAAGTAATAGCACAATACTAATGGGATTTTAACACCCCAGTGTCACAGAGAGATAGACCAACTAGACAAAAAATTCAGCAAAGAAATAACAGACCTAAACTAAACATATGAACAAATGGATTTAGTAGACCTTTACAAAGCATTAGATTCAACAGCATTAGAATACACATTCTTCTCAGCTGCACATGGGAAATTCTCTAAAATAGACCATATACCAGCACATGGAACATGCTTAAGTAAATGTAAAGGAATTGAAATTATTCCATGCATGTTATCGGACCATAGTGCAGTGAAAATGAAAAAAAAAAAGATAAAATCAATCACAAAAAGTTCTTTAACACAGGAAAATTAAATAACACTCTCCCGAACAATGACTGGGTCACAGAGAATTAAAGTAGAAATTAAGCACTAATTATTATTAAATGAAAATTCAGGTACAGACTGCTGGAACATGTGGGATGCAATGGAAGCGGTCTTCAGAGGAGTATTTATAGCAGTGGATTCCCATATCAGGAAAAAAAACACAAATAAACAACATTATATTATACCTCAAACTTCTAGAAAAAGAAGAGCAAGTGAATACCAAAGCCTGAAGAAGGAAGGAAATTGTAAAGATCAGAGCAGAAATTAATAAAATTGAAACTAAGAAAACAATACAAAGAATTAATGAATCAAAGTGTTGGTTGTTTGAAAAAATAAATGAAATTGATAAATCCCTAGGCAACCTTATGAAAAAAGGAAAGAAAAAACTCAAATCCATGTAATAAGGAATGAAAGGGGTGATATCACTACAGATCCTGTAGAAATTCAGAAGATCATCAATACCTGCTTTGAAAATCTTTACTCTCATCTGATGGAAAATGCAGAAGAAAGGGACACATTCCCAGGTACATATGAATTACCAAAGCCGAATGAAGATATAAAAATCTGGAAAACCTAATATCAGCCAAAGAGATTGAAAAAATAATAATAATTACCAACAAAAAAGAAGCCCAGGTCCTGATGGATTAACAAATGAATTCTACAACAAATTTAGAGATTTAATACCAATTCTACTCAAATTCTTTAAAGAAATAGAAAGGGAAGCAATTCTCCCAAATTCATTCCTGGGGGCAAGTATTATCCTGATACCAAAAAGAGAAAAAGAACTAACCAAAAAGAAAACTAAAGGCCAGTCTCTCTAATAAGCATAGATGCAAAAATTCTCAATGAAATACTAGCTAACAGAATGTAGCAAATCGTCAAGAAGATAATACACCATGATCAGGTAGGATTCATCCCAGTAATGCAGGGATGGTTCAATATACACAAATCAATCAATATAATACACCATATCAACAGAGTTAAAGACAAGAATCATTTGGTCATTGATCACCTCAATAGAAGCAGAAAAAGCTTTTGGTAAAGTCCAACACTTATTCATGATAAAAACCCTACAGAAAGTTCACATAATTTGGCTTTACCTCAATCTCATCAAAGCTATTTATGGCAAACCAAGAGCTAGCATCATACTAAAGGCACAAATATGGAAAGCTTTCATTTTAAAATCAGGAGCAAGACAAGGATATCCACTGTCACCACTCCTATTCAACATAGTTCTGGAGACACTAGTCAGAGCAATAGACAAGAGAGAAAAATAAAATGAATAAAGATAGGAAAGGAAGGAGTGAAATTATCTTTATTCACAGATGACATGATATTCTAGATAGAAGACCCCAAATACTCCAGCAAAAGACTCCTAGAATTAATCAATAAAAGCAGTACATAGCTGGATATAAAGTCAGCACTCAAATATGAATAGCATTCTTATACAAAAACGACAAACATACTGAGAAAGCAATAAGGGAAAGCACACCTTTCACAATAGCATCCAAAACACCGAACTACTTCGGAATTAGTCTAACAAAAGAAGTGTAAGGGGTGGTGACTTTTAGCACATCAGTTTAAGATAGACAAGCCTCAAACTGTGTCTTGAGAAACATCCTGGAGGGGTTGTAAAGAGTTAACTTTGCAGTCCTGATTTTGTCCTGCAATTCTTCTCCTTGCCTGAGTTGTTCAAGTATATATCACTGTGGCCAGAGCCTGACCTGGTCACATGGTGCAAGGTAAACAACTGTGGCCAGGCCTAAACATTCCAATCTATTGCCATGGAAACCAAAAATGTATATAAAGTGAGAACAAAGGCAGTTAAGGGCCACATTCTCTGATCAGGAATGGGGGGCAATGACTGGTCCAATTGGTTCTAAATTAAAATTAATTAAAACTCCATTTGTTCTGAATGAGTTCTTTGATCTCTTGCAGAGTTCAAGCCGATTTTTGATTTTTGCCATAACAGAAGTAAAAGATCTATACAGTGAAAATTGCAGTGCTCTGAAAAATGAGGTTGAAAAGGATTTCAAAAACTGAAAAAATATTCCTTGCTCATGGGTAGGAAGACCAACATTGTGAAAATGGCCATACTCCCAAAATTGTTCTACATATTTAAAGCAATTCTGGTGAAAATACCATTAGTATACCTCACAGATCTAGGGAAAATATTCCTAAAATTTATCTGGAACCCTTAAGATACCCAGAAGAGCAAAAGCAATCCTGGGCAACAAAGACAAGGCAGGAGGTATCACAATCCCCAATTTGAAATTATACTACAAAGATACTATGATAAAATCAGCAAGGTATTGGCAAAAAAAATAAAAACAGACCTGAAGACTAATGGAACAGACTAGACAATGCAGACACTACCACAAAAACACTCAGCCACCTTATCTTTGATAAAGGGGCCAAAAATGTTCACTGGAAGAAAGATTGCCTCTTTCATAGATGGTGCTGGAAAAATTGGCTTTCCACATGCCAAAGACTAAAAAGTAGACCCAAGCCTATACCATGCTCCAAAATAAAGTCAAAATGGCTTAAAGATCTAAATATTAAAACAGAAAAACTAGATATATTGGAAAAGAAAGTAGGTGGAAATCTTGAAGACACAGGGGGAAGTAGAGAGTTTTGGTTAAAAACCAAAGTGCATGGGAAATACTTCAAAGAATCAACAAATGGGATCTCATCTTATTGAAACGTTTTTGCACTTCAAAAGAAATTACCAACAGGGTAGAAAGAAAACCCACAAATTGGGAGAAAAATTTTAGCCAACTTCCTCTCAGACAAAGGATATTTTTTAAAAACCAGGACCCCAAAATTCAAAGACCCAATACAAAAACAGGCATCTGAGCTGAATACACACTTCTCATGTGAAGAAATACAAATAGCAAATAAACACATGAAAAAATATTCAACATAATTAGTCATTTGAGAAATGCAAATTAAAACACTGTGATTTCATCTTACCCCAGGAAGAATGGCTGTCATCAAGAAATCAACTAATAAAAAATGCTGGCGGGGCTGTGGGAAAAAATGAACTCTTCCTCACTCTTGGTGGGAGTGTAGACTGGTGCAGCCACTGTGGAAATCAGTCTGGAGGTTCCTCATGAAACTAAGATTAGAGGTCCCATTCAACCCATCTATACCCCTCCTGGGTATATTTCCAGAAGAACTGAAAACATCATACCACAGGGATATATGTGCACCTATGTTTATAGCAGTGCAATTTTTATTAGCTAAATCTTGGAAACGATCCAAATGTCCATCAACTGAGGAATGGATAAAAAAAAGGGGTGGTGCTTTTATACCATGGAGTATTACTCAGCTATAAAGAAAGATAAGCTAGAGGCTTTTATAGGTAAATGGATGCCGCTAGAGACCATACCCATTAGTGAAATAAATCAGATTTACATGTGTAAACATCATATTTCCTCCGTACTATAAGAACGTGAAAATGTAAATAAAATCTGAAAGGTACAATAGATATTTTGAAAGGGAAAAGGAAACTGATCAAATAGGAAGGAGCAACCGGGATGAAGGAGGGGAGAAGAAAAAGGAAGAAGGAAGAGGAAAATGTATATACACACACACACAAACAGTATACCTAGGGTAATTGTAATACTAATATCTGTTAGTTTATTGAAAGGAATTGTTACTGTGTAATTGTTTGATCAGTCTTGCATGCTTGTGTCTGGTTATATGTGCAACCATTTTGAAAACGACATTATGTAATATAACAACCATTGTTAATATCCTATCACCACGTTTTGAAATTCTGTATCATTTTTATTGTTCTCTGTACTGTTTTGTTTATGTATTTGCTTTTCTTATGTTGGGTTTCTTTTTAAAAATGAACAACAAAATTTATATGTATATATAAGGATAAATGGAATAGGTTTATTGTTTATATCTGTAGTTTGTTAAGCAGAACAGTCGATGCTTAAAGTTTTATCTTTTCTTGACCAATTTTACCTACTTGAATTTGATAATTAGAATCCTCTGCATTGTTTCCAATATTTTTAAAATTCTTTTTAACTTGGTACTTTGATTGGTCAATCTTACATTTTTATGTCTAATGAACTGAGCAACTTCATTGAAGATAACAGTATATAATATAGCAATCTTTGTAAATTTCTATCATTTTGCCTTGAGGTCACGTATCATTTTTGTGTTGTTTTGATTTTGTCTTCATTGTTGTTTGGTCAGTTTTTTAATTCTTAAAATAAAAATAAAAATAAAACAATATAGTAATTAATAAAAAGAATGATTACCAATATTTTCTAATACAAAATGAAGAAGGTGAAAACATTATCTTCTGATAGAAGTATGCAATGCCACTCATATAGAAATACTGGTTAAACAAAATGTAGAAACCTAACCTGAATCTGACCAAACATCTAGATCTATCACTTTTGATAGGAAATGCAGAAATCAGAAGACCACATAAAATGGTTTCACAGCAATGCAAAACAAATGCAGAAATAAAGTTGGATGATATTTAAATACTGATGAGGTTTTTAATTATTACAAGAAATTACTATTTATTTCTAGATGGTCAATGATATTATAGCTGTGCTTTCTGAGGAATCTTTATCTTTTTAAAATACCCAGTGAGATCTTTAATGGTGAAGACCGCTAAATCTGAAATTCGCTTCCAAGCAGTTCAGTGGATGTGAATGCGTGAGCAAACAGTTCAATCATGTTGGGCCTTGAAGTGACAGTTACTTAAGATGCATGATGTGTCCATGGAGAGTTTATTATAATTTCCTTTATGCACTTTGTTTGAGTTTTCCATAATAAAATATTTTTAATGGTGGCATTATACCAGATAAAAAGTTCTATTTGATATCCTACCACACATATTCCCAACACTGAATATATAGGTAGAAGCACTCAACAGAATATCCAATTATAATTTAAATGATTCAACTTTAATTTAGTAAAGGCAAAAAGACTTTACTGATTCAGTTGTTCAGTTTACTAATTTAAGCCTATCTCAATTTTGAGCACTTTTGGAATTTTGACTAAGTGGAAAAATATGTGAAAAATAACCTACAATTACTATTTATTTGAAAAGTGTAACAATTCTTAGTCAGACTTATTGCTTGTGGAAGCTTTAGGAAAAGAAGGCATTTAAGTGCCCTGAAATATGAACAGTTAGGAAAATCTAAGAAATAGTCCATATTTCCATACAGGGGCAAACATCAGGACAGCAACTGTCAATTTAAAAAATAATGCTTTAAGCATAAACTTTATCTGATATTTAAAGCAATTTAAATGCTTAGTAAGGCAGCATACAGTGGAACGAAAAACATAAACCTGCAACTTGGTATGGGTGGTTCTGGGTTCGGAAGAGCTATGAACGTTTGGTACCTATTGTGCTTGTAGGGAAACACCGTCCAAGCTCACAGAGATAAAGACAGTATAAGATCCTGACGGATTAGGAGAGTTCTACACTACCAGAGAACAGGTTCTGTTGACAGCAATGTTTACATGGCAAAAGATGCCGAGACCAGGGTAGAAATCAGCAGATGACAACTAAGTAAACACAAAGGTGTGCACACCCAAGAGGCGAGGCTTTAGCCACATTTGAACCTGAGATAATTGCTAATGATCTTTGAAAGATGCTCGAGTCAGAAATTTTGGAAATAAGGAGAATGTGGATAATTCCCACATCAGTGAAATATTTTTATACCCAAAGGCATTCATATTGTCAGGATTCAATTGAGTTATAACTGCCAAAGTGTACTGGTCCATAAAGAAAAGCAGGTCTATGACTTTTTGCAAGTTGTTGACTAAAGAATGTGTATTCATACAACTGGAATATCCTAGGTCCCTTGAAATAAGTGTTCATTTCCTTTGAAAACTGTAGACATAATGAGTATCCTGAATGAGCACACAAAGAACTGTAGATCTGTAGGACAACCTTTACTCATTATTAGAAGAGAAATACTCTGTAATATTTTATAAATTTTAAGCCCACCTTCCTGGATATTAGATTCTAATTTAAGATAACTCATACAGAGCAAGAATCAAAAATTAATTATACTTTAAAGCTGAATTACTTTTATTGGAATCTTTAAAATTAATAATGTTCAATTCAGATTATGTTCTTATAATCTATTAGCTCGATTATTACATTAAGAAGTCTATTAAAAAATCAAGTGTTTTATGCACAAAATTTATCTTACATAATATTTTACATAAAATCTTACATATTATTTTAGTGGTATTAAAAACTCAAAACTATGGAAATAAAATGTACACAGCCTGATAATACTTAGAATCTAAACCCTAAAAATTACCATCGTGAAGTATATGAATGTTCACATAGGAAATATTTGCATGTATTACAAGGATTAGATTTTATACAGTCCATTGTTTTATGCATATATCTCATGCAGTATATTTTATGAAATTGTCCAAGTGTACTCAGTTTCCATGCAGCTTGTTAACAAAGGTACAGTCCGCGTTTTTCTAGACTGTGTTTCTGAGGGTATTTGTATGAAAAACAGCCTCGGCAGACAGAAGCAGCGCCTCCGTTGGAGCAAGGACAGGCGCGTGTACAGCCGGGAGAGTCTCGTATTTGAAGACAATACACACGTACAGTGCCCGATAGAAAAATAATTCAAGAGGCCGGAACAAGGGATTTACTTTGTGTCATTAACTCCACTGCACACACTGATGTCATCTCTCCTCCTTCACTTTTCAGGAATCATAGCTTGGGAAAGCAGCAAACACACACACACACACACACACACACACACACACACACACACACATGCTTATAGTGTGTTATTATTGCTGTAAGTAGTAAATGGTCCTTTGCCCTTTATCTAGAAGTCTGTCTTCACCAGTACCCATGAGATGCGGCAGACTAACTTGTGGACTTGGGATTGGCAGAAATCCCACATACTGGCATTCTGTTATACATGTTTTGATTGTTTCCTAACGTTTAAAAGGTTGAGTACTCTGATCACCTCTGATTCTTTGAAGTCTGTTTGACACTCTACTACAAGCACCAGGAAGTGCCACGGCCGTTCTATCTGGGCTTCACCATAATTTCTCCTTGAGGTACTTTTGTCTTTCTCTAAAGGAAATGCAATTTGTTTCCAGGAGGAAATATCCTTCCTGTCTGTGGTTTGATAGTATGAATGCCACATCTCCCTAAACTACATTTTCTCTTACTTCTGATAATGTATCAATGTAAGTTTCTCTTTGCTCTTATTGGTACATGTCTGCAGTGCCCAGTGTTCATGCTCTGTGTGAGCTGATCCCTGCACATAATCCGCTTACTGATTTTTTCATCCCGTTTCCCCTCCCACCCCCCCTTCCTTTCATCTATTGATCCACTTCACATTTTGAGAAAAATCTATCTCCCTACTTTTTATTTTCAGTATTTTTATTTTGCTCTCTATTTATACTTTGGGTTTTTCATATAAGAGAAACCATGCAATATTTAAGTGGTGTGTCATATTTATTTCACTTAGCAGTACAGTCTCAAGGTGAATCCATTCAACTACAAATGACTCACGTTCATCTTTTTTATGGCATTGTGTAAGTCAATGTCTCAACTAGTCTCTCAGTAGATATGATTTTTACAATTTGCCAAATTTCTATTTAGATCTCCTTTCTCTCTCATACTTGTCTCATGAAAAAACTTATGTTAATTTTACTAATTTGAGTTTAATAAATGTAATTACTTAATATACAAAAATGTAACTTCTGCTATAAACTTCCTTGAGGACTTTACAAGATACCTGATACAAAAACAGGTCTTGATGCAGTTTTCTTTTTCTTTTCGTCACTTTAGGACAGTGCTATGCAGAGAGAAGATGGTAAAATTAAGAAACGCTGAAGCTAAAGTGATAAACTACAGGTGCTCCCAACTTTACCCACAGTTAGGCTTTCAAGGGAGAACCTTTCATGTAAAATCACAGAGTGTCACCTTCCGGGGACTTGTACAGAGCCTTGTATAGATCCATTCTTTAGCAAAAATATTTTCCCACCCAGTTTTTCATTTGAGGTTTCATTTACCTTAGGACTTGAATTACTGTACTTTAACATAAAGATGTATGGGATATATTCTTCATGAAACTAATCACAGAATTCTATATTATTCTTTTTACTTTACCAAGAATTATGTTTTATTACTCATGGTTTTTTTCCTTATTATTGTCTCACAAGTATAATACTAAAGTTTCTGCTGCTCTCGGACAACATACTGAGTCTAACATACCATTAAAATAAGTATCTCAAGGACCTGCTGGATTCCTTTCAGCCCCTAAAGAGTTTTGGATTTGTTCATTCTCATCTCTTTCTGCATTACTGTACTTCCTTAAGTATACAAAGCACACTTAAACTGCACTTTGCCATTTTAATGTCTGAACCTAAAACACGTCTTCAGTGAGAGGTGTCTTAGCCTGGATGGAAAATGGCATTCTTTTGTATTTGGGCTGCCTGAGCAGCCGCCTCCGACTGCCCAAAACTTCTCCTGTGTAAGTCAGTGTCTCAGTTAGTCTCTTAGTAGATGTGATTTTTACAATTTGCTAAACTTCCATTTAGATCTCCCTTCTCTGATACTTAAGTTTCATGAAAAAAAATTCTTATGTTAGCTTTACCGAGCTTAGTAAATGTAAGGAAATTACTTAATATCCAAAAATGTAATTTTTGCTGAAAATTTTCTTGAGGACTTTACAAAATACGTGACATGAAAACAAGTCTTAAAGTAGCTTTCTGTTTTCTTTTTGTCACTTTGGGACAGTGCTATGCAGACAGAAGATGGTAAAATTAAGAAAGCTGAAGCTAAAGTGAAGCTGTGCTGCTGGCGCTCTCTGTGACCCCAGCTTCTGGGAAGGTCCTTGGGTCGGATCCTCCGGCAGTGGATTAGGCAAAGGAAGAAAGTCAGAGAACCTGTGCCCTGGCTCCCTATTGACACATGTGCCAGTAACAAAGTCCTTTCACCTGAGACCACATCTTTCCTCTGACTCACGTCCCAAAGCATTACGCTCATATCATTGCTTGTGACGTGTTACCTCCACTTCTCTACATTTTCGTAGATTGCCCCTGTACTTTAACATAAGTAACTGATAACATGTTTGAGATATACAACATGATGACTGTGTAATGATTACCACAAGCAAATTGATTAACACATCTGTCACGGTCCATGCCACATGTTAGCTCCCTAGAACTTGTTCATCTTGTAACTGAAAACTTGCACCGCTTGATTGAATCATTCCCATATGTAATTCCCTTTAGCTACTCTTTGAGTGTATAATTTCTATTCTGATAGGTCACTGACTAGGAATTTTTACCAAAAACAGCCAGAGGGTGCAACTAACCAGATGAAATTCTGGGATTTGTTTGCAGGTTTGCAATGACCCTTCACTGGGGGAAGTGAGAGATTAGTAGTCAGTGGTTCACTTTGGCATCATGAGTGGCCACTGTGACGATAATGGTGAACTGATTTCCCTGATTGCTCTTTAGAAAGTATGCAATGAAAAGCTTTTATTAAAAGCCAAGAACTCAAAGTTAAAGACATACTTGGAAAGTAAGAAAAGCCACATTATCTTTACAGAAATGTATTCTTGGCAGTAAAAATAATCACTTTTGAGTAGGTATCAATTATAAGTATTAATTAAAATAATTACAGCATTCTAGCACCAATCTAATTTGCAAGACTTCCTATGCTAAAGAAAGAAACACCCTTGCTAATTAGAACAGTTCCTCCTCTCCAACTGAAAGAAAAATCATACATTACTTGAACTTGAAAAATTTGTCTCTAAACATCATGCAAGTTCTCCTCAGTAGCATTCCTCACTGTCCCTGTCTTCTAACCTCATAAATGGAACACATAATAGTCCAGAAGGACACATAAATATATGCTTCTGGAGGACAAAATGGTAGACCAAATAGTCAGAGCTTGTCAGTTTGGAAATCCAGGAGCTTGTAAATGCAGAGCACTATTTCTAAAGTATTAAAACAAGAAGGACAGAAGATGAGAAGTGATTGAAAAATGCGTTGTGGTTTATATCTAAGGCCACCTCCCAAAGCCTCGTAGGCTTGGGGGTGCTGTTTTGGGAGGTGATTGGTCATGGGGGTGTGATATTCACAGTGAATTAGTGCCCTCATATCTGATGTTTATAGCTAGATAAGATTTTGGAGGTGAGGCCTGGTCAGAGGAGAAGGGTCGTGGAGAAGTGACCTGGGAAGGCTGTTTCCCGCCTTTCTCCCTGGCAGCTGTCCCTGCTTCCGCCTGCTGTGGCAGAAGCTGTCCTTCCAGCCAGCCATGCCAGCCTGTCTTGGAGCTGGCCAACTGTGGACTGAAACCTCTACAGTCTGTGAGCAAAAACAAACCCTTCTTAGTTTAAATTTTGGGTGTCTGGAATTATGTCTCAGTGAGAAGGAAGTAAGGAAGACAGTATGTCTTGAAAACTTTATTACAGTAAAAGAAATGTTAGCAGTAGTCTACCTAAGTACACTCCCCCTCACTTCCAGCATACTTATTCCATCAGTCTGGCCACCGTCTGAAGCACTTCTGGAGCTCTTTCTTCATGGGTTTCTTCATTTGTGCTGCTTTGGCTTCCTGGAAGTCTGGATTCAATTCAAATCATTTCCCTGTCAGGCTCCTATTAACTTTGGAAGAACCAAAAGTTGCAGTGTGCAAGACCAAGTGACTCAGGCAATGCGGGAACACTGTACCTGTCAGGAGGCTGCTGTTCCACTGACCAGCCAGCAGCTGCATCACGGTATTTTCTATCATGTCTCAGACAGACCCTCACAAAAGAGGACTTCAGAACTGCATCAGAAGGCGGCGAAGAGACTTCCGGGAAGATGGCGACCAGGTGAGCGGCAGAGGGAATCTCTCCCAGAGACTGATCCTTTGCGCGCGGGTGCCCGGCCCGTGGATGCAAAATTCCAACTTACCGGGCTGCTCTCCGTGGCATGAGCATTAAAGGGCCGGCTGGACAAGCCGGGCGGCGAGAAGTGAGTGGATCCAGAGAGCTGGGCGCCCGAGAGATCGGTGAGGCGCTTCAGCCGCAGCTCGGCTCAAATCTCGTACAGCTGAGAGAGCGATTGTGGCAGGAGGAAAGCCTCCAACTCCTGAACCCGATCGGCTCGGAGACGGCTGTAACCAGGATTTGTTGGAGGCAGCGGAGCAGAGGAAACTCAGAGAACGAGCTACTGGGACAGATTGTGCCAATCTGGGCAGCGTTCCGGGATCCCTCTCAGAGCCCTGCCCCCGCAGCCGGCGCTGTCGAACTGGAGGGGCAGCGATTGGCGGGATTTCTGAGTCAGGAAAAAGCTCAATCCACGAAGATACATCTGAACGGCATTCCTGCCTGCAGGATCCCAGGGTGAGTTGAGTGGGTGCTGTAACTGGTTTTTCCTGAGTCAGGAAGAAGCTCTGCCCAGCGAGTGACATCAAAGCAGCTTTAAGGACTGCGGGATCTCCCAGGTAGGAAGAGCTAGCTAGGCACCCTGACGGGATTTGTGAGGGGGGAAGGAGCTCCACCCAGGGAGGAACACCTGAGTGGCCTGCCTGCAAGGTCCCTCGGGCGGCGACCTGTTTATGCGTCCCAGCCAGGTCTCGGGGTAAGGAGTAGAAGCAGAAATCTCAGCAGACAGCTTAAGGGACATTCTCCCAAAGAGAAGGAAGCATTGGAGCAGCCTCTGCAGCAGACCTTTGCCTGCTGAACTGCCTGTGGAATTTATAGCTCCACATTTTGAATCTGATACCCAAAAATGGGAAAACAGAGGAACAAAACGCAGTCTCAAAACTCAACCCCACCCAGAACAAGTTTTGAATGTGAGGATACAGGGGAACCAGGAAATCACATACCTGCAAGTTATGAAAC
>PVLD010026765.1:0-21726 GCA_004027595.1 Dinomys branickii
AGCTATAAATTCCACAGGCAGTTCAGCAGGCGGAGGTCTGCTGCAAAGGCTGCTCCAATGATTCCTTCTCTTTGGGAGAATGTCCCTTAAGCTTTCTGCTGAGATTTGTTCTTCTGTCTTCCCTTTTTTGGGTATCAGATTCAAAATATTGAGCAATAGATTCCCTAGGCAGTTCAGCAGGCAAAGGTCTGCTGCAGAGGCTGCTCCAATGACTTTTCTTTGGGGGAATGTCCCTTAAGCTTTCTGCTGAGAGTTCCGCTTAAAAGGCTGTACAGATGTTGGTTAGCTATTCCCTAGCTAGAGACCTGGGTGAGGTGTGTAAGACTGCTCCCCCGCCCTCCCGGGGTTCCCTGCAGGTATAGGGATGGATCTCCCCCCCCCCCCACTCGGTGATCTGGTCGCGAGCGCAGATAGCTCACCAGTTTTCGGAGTCCCTGCAGGCAGGAAGGTTCCGAGGTGCCAGTTTTTTGTGCTATGCTCGCGATCCGCGGCTCGCAGCCACTTGTTTCCTCGCGCTCTCCGGGTCTGGGGGAGGGAGCGGGATGCTCTGCTCCTATGCTGCTCGCGCCGCCCTGGCCACGGACTACTGGCTGCCGAGGGTCTAGGCTGCGCAACCTGCCCGATGCGCGCGAAATGTGGGACTGCCGGGCGTTGCCGCTGCTAATAAGCCGATCTCTGTCGGGAGTCGCTGGAAAGCTGCGCCTGCTCGGGAGGCGGAAGGGACCGAGCTGGCTTTGCCCCCAGGGCGGTCAGACCCAGCCAAGCCCCCTATCCGCCCGGAGCGTCTCCGGCTCCCAGCGTCTGGGGCTTTCCCGCGTCTCGCCACAGCCGTTTGGGCCGCCCTACCGCATCTCCCCCGGCAGCTCAGAGAAACACGTTCAGTTTGATCTTCCCAGCCGAGGTCCCGGCATTCACGCTCGCCAAGTCTGTCTCGAGCTGGTGGTGTTTATCGAGGAGGATCGCTTCCTTGCTGCTCACCTGGTCGCCATCTTTTTCAAGAATGTAAAAATTAACTGAAGTCTATTGTATCAATAGTACCAGACGTTCTTAGACACTATGCCAGAAGCATAGTGTCCGGGAAATAACAATGCTTAAGATATTTACTTCATGTAAACTGGATTCCCTAATGAAGCTTAATTTGAAAACACCATTCAAGAAAAATTCCCAAAGCTTTAAAAAATTACCTGTTAGATAGGACATTTTTTCCTCAGGATGCTAGCTCCATGAATTTTATTTTGAAAAGCATCTTTTATATATTTCTCATGAGACATGCTTTATGAAATATCACTCTTTACCTAATTGACACTCCTATAGAGCAGAATTTTTCCAATTCAAATTATATAGAAAATCAGGAGGTTTGCTGATACATTTTTCATTTGCATCTATACTAAGGGAATAATGAGATCTTCAGGATGAAATGAATTTATGAACCTAAGGAGTGTCGTCTTCATCATTACAAAAGCTAACACTAGCTTACCTTTCATTTCCAAGTAACTATTATAATTTGGCAAGCCTTTTAATGGAACTATGGATATCTTGGAAGTAAATAATAACGGCAAAGTTTATTGACTCTGGGAAAGACTTTGAAAGCATTATGATGATTATAATTACTATGTTAGTGGATGAAAACAATGAACCAAAAAAAGACAAATTATCCTAGTGACATTTCCAAAAATTAAGTTCTTATCTTTTCATCTCTCAGTCATGTGTCAGTTGTCATTTTTTTTTCCTGCTTCTTAAATTGTGGCTTAGTGGTCTTGAATTTTCTTTCAACTTGCTTAATATAGCATCTTTCTCCTCAAGCATAATAAATTATTAATAACTGGATCTTTTCAGTGAATGTAGTGTTTAAGATAAACAGATATGAACTGTTTTATAGTAGATCAAATATTATTCTATTGAAGATTCTTATAGGGAAAAATTAGATAATCAAAATTCTAATTGAATTAGAGTTTAGTTATAAATTCAGTGAATAGGTATATTTAAGTTTGAAGGAAACATTTCTCATTGAATTCTAATATATATTCACTAAATAAGTATTACAGACCAATAATTTAGAGCCATCATTTTATAAAAGAGGTTTTCTATAAGTAGTTCTACATTTAGAAACATTGGTCATACATTGATGTCATTATTTCATGTAACATCACGTCAAGCATGCAAGGTTTATAAAACAAGTTAATAATTTAATCTTGGATGATAAAATTTTACATACCACTGTAGTATTACTTATGCAGCTTTAGTTAAAACTTATTTTTTGAGCAAATCACTAGTCCAATGATCAGTTGTAATCTGTTCATAAATTCTCACAAATGAAAAGTTTGTTCATTTTCCATTTCCTTAGTAGCTGAAAGTAAAGTACAAGCAGTGTGACCCAATCACTTATTACTCCTTTATATTCTCTGGGGGAGTGGGAGAATAATGATAATGGATACATGACATAATATATTACTACAGTCGAAAGCCACATGTTCTCCAGATTGGAAGCCTCTTGCCCGATGTATTTTTCACCAAATGACCTTATCATAGATGGTCAAGGTAACGAGTACAATAAATCTTATTTAAACTTTGTGAAGTTGCTGTTGTAAAGACTCACAGTACGGTGCATTCAGGCTGGAGAAGCCCTGGGACACATTCGTGGAGTCTAAAGAAGAGAAATGTCTCCCGTGCTAATCTGGGACTAGGGTAAAATCTGGTATGGTGCATCCCGAATTGAAAGAGATGCCAAGAGGGGCTGGGGATATAGCTCAGTGGAATAAGTGCTTACTTAGCAAGCGCAGGGTCCTGAGTTCGATCCCCAGTACCGCAAAAAAAAAAAAAAAAAAAAAAGAAAGAAAGAAAGAGATGCCAAGAAAGTGGCAATTAGCTTTGAGAAATGGGCAGTACAGAGAGGGGAGGAATAAATTTATGCCAATTCTTGTATGAGAGAGTGAAAGTTTTGAGAGGTCAGAGTAAAGAATCAGTGATATGAATAAACTCTGCATTTCTTACCTAATCCTGTATCTGTAAATGCTTTTAAAGGAAAAACAAAAGGACTTATATTTTTAACATGAAAATTAAAATAAACTTTAAGTAGAAGAATGGATTTGTGTGAAAAACCAGATAAAAAATTTCCAATGCAGAATTTATACACTACCAAAGTTTTTAGGTCAATTGTCATAGTATCAAGAATTAAGATCTTTGGTCCAGTAATTTTGGGCACAGATCTCATAATATTTCATCTTTGGAGAAAACATGTTTTTTTTTTTATTTTATGCTGCTTTGCATATTGACACTCACTTGCTCAAGCATCCTTAAACTTTCGTGCTACTTGAGTGAAATTTTCTTCATATGTCTTCGAATTTCCAGAAAATGGTGCAATGCCATATTTTCATAGGTTATTCTTAATTTTTCCTCTCTGGTTACTGCCTTCCACCTGAATTTGCTAGATGTTGTCCAACCAACATTCCACTTACATTTCCCTTCCTGACTCTGAATCATTTCCATCTGTCCTTTGGATCTTGTATAACTGAGAGCTCTTTGCTGATTTTACAAACTGCATGGAGCAACATCGTCTTAAAACTTTACTTGTACTTGTCTGTGACAGAGTAATAAATGACATTTGGAAACAGACATTTTAGTGCACTATTTTTAATAAAATAACAATATAATGGTAGTAGTCAAAAGTGTAAACTGGTTTGAAGAAGAAAAAAACCAAAATCTGAGTGCAGATAAGGTAGAACAACTGCTCTGTGGGATACTTTTCATATATAAAGAAGTTGCTGTTCAGACTCCAATCCTTATAATAGGGAAAGAAAAATGAAAAGAGTGAGCTTTACTGGACTATGTAGAAGACTGAGGCTGCACAACAATATCATCCTAAACTGAGAGGACAACACAGTGTAAAGATCTGTGTCTCTGGAGCCAGAAGCTACTTGGGATAAATTAATGACAAAGTTTTATAAGTAACTTGATGCTGAGGAAGAGCCACCATCACAGTCAGAAGCTCTGTGGGAAAGGTTAAACAGTATTAACCACACGCTGGTCCAATTATGAAATACAGCAAGGCCAAAAACTGCATATGTTGTTAATCTTTATAAGATAATATAAAAAAGATAACTTTACCAAATTTATTCAATGCAAGCATCTACGGGTTAAAATGGCCCCCACTGGAGTGACGCCTGGGAGAGTCAGTACCTAAACAGAGGCACCCCCCCAGCAATGGTCAGGTTCAAAGGAAACTGCTCACTGGTTGATGGGCTTGGCCTCCAGAAAACTCTCCAGATTTTCACGTGATGAAAGACGTAATTCCTGATGGCTCTCACACAGGGCAGGTAGACAATTCACTATGGAAAAGCACAGAGATTTCTCAATCAAGCAAATAAAAAAGGAAAATTGAAAAAAATTAGAGAAAAGACAAGTAAAGCCTGTCATACATGGGAAAAGACTTGGGCAGGACTCTTTCCCAGGTAGTCGTAGGATCCACGCACATCAGCTGGCTTTAGCCCTCTTTTCTCAGCTAAGGGGTAGGAGTGCGGGAGTATAATCAACAGGAGGGGCACTTGATCCTCATAGGTTAGGATGGTGCAGTAAGAAAAGAAACAAGGACAAAGAGATAAAAACTATGCCACTTGATAAATCTTAGTGCTGCAACCCAAAGAGTGTCACAGGGCCACTGAAAGACTGAGTTTTACTCAAAACTTTATAGGCCATCCCAGCCTCCAAGACATTACCACCACACCAAAGAAGAGGTTCCAGTGTAATCACAATGAATTGCAATGATCATCCTGCAAGCTCCAGGATAATACTGGGGAAGGGTTTTTAAAACAGGTTCAAAGCTAAGGGTAGAGATAAAATAATAATAATAATAAATATGATAGCCTGATTCTTATACAGATTAACATAAATTTCATACTCATTATAAAATATATAATTTCTATGTATTTCAGCATCTAGCACTGAATATAATGTTTTCATTCTTCAACAAAGATTAAGAGATGCCATGAAAGTCAAGAAAAGGCATAGTCTGAAGAGACAGAACAAACAAGAGACAAGTATAGGTACGACATGGATGTTCAAATAATCAGAGATGGTTAAGTAGCCATGATAGAGATGTTTAGGATTCTAATGGATAAAAAGCAGACAATATGCAGGTTAGTTAGGTAATATGAGGGAAGAAGTGTAAGAAATAATTAAAATCCTGGGAAAAATAAAACCATAATACCAGAAAAGAGGAATATTTTTCTCCTGGCTTCTCAGCAAACTTGACCTAACCTAAGCAAGGATAGTTCTAGAGTGAAAATATATATATATATAATGTAAATTTCATTGAAAAATAATATTTCAATGAAATGTTGGCATAACTTCATCATTTGTAGGTATTTATTGAAATTTTTCCATTAAAAAGACTTTTCTCCCTTTATTAGCTTGTACCTTTAGAAATATCATTATGCACTGAATTTATAGGTGTAGATTTTATTCTGGGTATCATAATTCAATATTACAGTCACTTCTGTTGTCCATATACCTTAAAGATATATGTTTTTAATTATGAAACAGATGTTTATGTAATTTTAGTCTATTTGGTGGTAAACTTCATAGAGAAGATGCAGATGGTATAATAGGCATATCAAGAAACAAGGCACAGCTGACATCCTGGAAACTGTTTGCAATCCCATTTTCTTCAGGGCTCACTGCTGTCACCACTGGGTATTATGAGTTTCTTTTCCTCACTCTTAATTATTTCTAATAGAGTCATTAGTTTCTTTTTACCTGATGAAGATCACAATATGCAATATAGTAACCATTGTTACTTTCTTATCATCTTGTTTTGAAATTATGTATCATTTTTGCTGTTTTTTCTCTTTAAAATGAATTTTTCAGAAGCATGCCATAGCAGTTTAATGGTGTTCCCAGGGGTCCTTACCCTCACAAACACTATTCGCAATGCTTTTACAGCATCCCTCTTCTCTCTTAGGAGTCGGTTTGGGACGGAGTTTACACAATGATTCCTTCTTCTCCAATCTTGTCTGTCATGTTCACAAGAAGCCCCAAGTTGCCAAGCAGCAGTTTAAAGTATCTATTTTATTAGAAATACTGTGTCATCTTATATGGATATTTCTTAGTAATTAAGATCTTTAAGCTAGAAGATTCTAAAAGCATAAAGAATGGAAGAAAATGTTTTTAAAGCTTGTAATGACAAGAAATGACTTTCCAAATTTTAACCCATAGTGCACAGACCCTGATACAAATGCAGGTGTCAGAGTCAGGTAGTGTGCATTACATCAAAATATATCCTCAATCCTGTGCGCTTTGACTCCCAGCTGACTGCCTAGCTGAGTCTTCTGGAGTGAGTCTGTGTGCTCCAAGGCCTGCCTTTACTTCTTTTCAAAAGACATGCTAAGGAACTTAATCCCATGAGGTCAACTATTATCTGGCTTCCTTCTCTTTAAAATAATTTTATTGTTCAGAAAAGAATTGAACAGGATAATATTAAAATGGAGATCATGAGGAAATTCCTGAATGGTGCTGCTGACAGAGACATAGAAGATTGGGCTAAAAAATGCATCTTTGGTATAAATGTTTATATCAATTGTTATGGTTGATGCATTGTGTCAACTTGGGGAATCTAGAGGTTTAGCTTGGTGACTCAGGAGGAAACTGGGGTGCTTATTTTGTAAACATCCTGAGCCTGTGGAAGAGGAGGGCATGGAGATTGTGTGAGAGGTTCACGACCCCTGGGTGGGGGTAGGCTGTTTACAATGTAGGGGAGAAAAGGAGGCTGTTTGCAGCCATTCCTCCTTTTGGCTGGTTGGTTTTGCCGTGCTCTGCTGCCCTGAACAGTTTGCCCTCTGCCATGTGCCACTCTGCCTCAGAACCAGCCAAATGTGGACTGAAACCTCCACAAACTGTAAGCTAAATAAACCTTTCCTTCCTTCATTTTGGGTGTTGGGTATTTTGTCTCAGCAACGAGAGAAAAGTAACCAAGACATCAATGAAGACAAATTAGCATAATATTAGCATACCATTATGCATATGTTCCAATGCAACTGAGCATCAGTAATATTTTTATTTGAGCCAGGGTCTCACTATGTAGTTCAGGCTGGCCTTTGAGTTCACTATGTATCCCAGGTTGTCCTCTAACTCACCAGGGTCCTCCTGCCTCAGCCTCCTGAGAGCTCAGATTACAGGTGTGAGGTACCACTCCATGACCAGCATCTATGATTAAGTAGATCCTATATCAGTTAAATAGATATTATATTAATTATAGAATTATAATCTTGATGTACTACACATTGAGCTAAAATATACAGAAATTCTATACTGCCTAGTGTCAGCACATGATACAGAATTTTCTTTAAACATCTCAATTTTCATTCTTCAATAATCTGGAAACTAGGGATTAGCCAAAATACTATTGGTCAAACCTGAGAAAAGGAGCAGCTCAATAAACAGGAGATATACTAAACAATGGGGCACATTCTCATGGAACTTGTTATGAGTCTGCTCTTATATTAAAAATTTCCATTTTGGTTGTGGTGCCAAACCAAAAAATATGAGTGGGTGAATCAGATACAGTCTAACTTCTAACATTTCATTTTATGTGTTCCCCAGGTTCATCCTTTATCAGTATTGAGTAGCAAGCCAAAAACTATTTCCCAAGACTTCCTTTAGGTTTGCATGGATTTGCTCCAAAACCGGAGATGTCACTGCTTTTTTGCTTCTGAGATCGGCATGTTGCCCATGTATTATATATTATCCTGATCCACCAAAAGATAACAATAGTGTTGCACAAAGGCAAGGTTTCAGTGCTCTTGGCCCTGCATCCCAGACATACTTGGAAAGCTCATCTTTAGTTGATCAAAAGCTTTTCTGCTTTAGGCTCTGTTGTGCTATTCTGTAATAGGTTCCAGGAACACACCTACCAGTGTACAACTACATTCCCATTTTTTCTACTTCTGATTATCTCATTAATACCTTCATGCTGAAAGAGTTTAAAATTTTATATTACATTTCTCTTCAATTAATATTTATTATTGGCATTAATGCACTGCTATTTACTGATTATTTTAATAAGAGGAGCAGGAAAAGATTTGCATTGTAGAAATTAAGTGGCTTTCACCATAATTTAGAAAGTTGGAGTAAGTATCACTTTAACCTTTAAGCTTTGACTAGAAATATGAAGAGACAGACAAAACAATATAACTGTGTAGCTGCAGGCAACCAGGAGGGCTGTTGCTACTTCTGCTACCAGTTTCAGGAGCCGCTCACTGTTTCCATAGCCAATAACGGTAACGGTGCAGGAATGTGCCATAGGGAAGAAACATTTGTGGCTGGAAATGTCATTGTAAATCATCACAATCAGGTCCAGAAGAATGAAAAACTCTGGACTGTTTCCTCTGTTGGACCCAAATCAAACTAGTGTGATCCAGGGTGGTGATGCGTGCCTGTCAAGCTAGCACGCTGGGAAGCTGAAGTATAGGAATGACAATTCAAGCTCTACTTGAACAAAGTTGCAGGACACCACCTCAAAATAAAAACAGACAAATAAATGACCTGGAATGTAGCTCAAAGCTAAGGGCCTGGGCTCAATCTCCAGCACTGAAAATCAAACAAACCAAAACAAAGAACAAGTGTGTCCTTTGCATCCTATTGTCTTCTGCATACAGTATTGACTTAAAGAATTTAAATTTCTTGAATAACTGATGATGTTGAACATTTTTTTTTCATGTTTTTGTTTGCCATTTGTACTTCTTTATCTGAGAAGTGTGTATCCATCTCTGATACGCATTTTTGTATTGGGTCTTTGAATTTGGGGGTCCTGATTTTTTTTTAATTCTTTATATGTTCTAGATACAAGTCCTTTGTCCAAGATCATTTGAGAAATGCAAATTAAGACAACACTGAGATACCATCTAACACCAGAAAGAATGGCTCTGATCAAGAAATCAACCAATAACTAATGCTGGAAGGGCTGTGGGGAAAAAGGAACCCTTCTCCACTGTTGGTGGGAGTGTAGACTGGTGCAACCACTGTGAAAATCCATCTGGAGATTCCTCAGTAAATTAGGGTTAGAGGTTCCATTCAACCCATCTATTTCCCTTTTGGATAATCTTCAAGAAGAACGAAAAACATCATACAGTAATGATATATAGGCACCCATGTTTATAGCAGCACAGTTTGTAATAGCTAAATCATGGAAACAACCCAAATGCTTATCAACTGAGGAATGGATAAAAATATGTGGCATTTTTATATAATGGAATATTACTCAGCTATAATGAAAGATAAACTCAAGGCTTTTATAGTAATGGGTGCATCTAAAGACCATATTCATAAGTGAAATACATCAGACTGACATGTGTAAACATCATATTGTCTCCCTAGTGTTAGAACCTGAAAGAGTGAATAGAGTCTAAAAGGTACAATAGATACTGTGAAAGGGAAGAAACTGTTCAAAAGGAAAGGATAACTGGGATGAGGGAAAGGAGAGAAAAAATGAATATATATGTATATATACACACACACACACACACACACACACAAGATAGCTAAAGGAATTGTAGTGCTAATTTCTGTTGTGTTATTGAAAAGAACAGTGCTTATATTGTTTGATCAAATTTATATGTGTATATCTGGTAATTTGAGAATTCAAATAAAAGTGTTTGTTACAGTACAACACTCATTGCCATTAATCCCTCTCAAAATACTCCCCTGTCTTCAGACACACATCGTTCTTGTCACTCTGGGAAGCAGTCCTGGAAGTCCTGTCTGGTGAGTGTCTTCAAGAGATGTGACTAAAAAAAAAAAAAAAAAAGGAATGCTGGCCAGTGGGATCCGGCAGAAAGACAAGCTTACAAAAATATTATTGTGCATCCTCCTCTGTCTTGTTTACCAATCTGGCAGCACATTACTTCTCACTCTGCCACAGAGTGAAAACGACCGTGAAAGGTTAGCGTTTTGGATCAATTCAAGACATGAAGTCAACAAGGACGGGGCAACTGAGGACAGTCACGAGAGAGGACGTATACGATTGTTTCACAGTGCGACGAGAATGATGGGAAAAGGGGTTCGACGTGAGGAGGGGTATTCTGGGGATGATTAATACTAATGTGTCTTTTACTGGAATAACTATTTAAACATTTAAACGTTCACCATACTTTTAATATCATACTTTTAATATCACTTTTAATAATTATCTGTTAACTACCCTCTGATGCAAACTTTTCCCCGAAGTGTGAAAAGAACACTTCAGAAAATATATTGCATTTCAAAGTCTATAATTTTAGGGTTTAAATTCAGGACTACCTCATACACATAACAAAGACAGGAGTTCTGAAATGTGAAATGGTATCTTATAAAATATATAAATGGGGAAACATTTTTAAATTTAGAATTTAAATATAATCACTTTCTTTATTTATTCTCTTATATGACATATTAACCCGTAAATGTTTATTTTATTTTAGCCATATTATAGAGAAATGATATTTCAGACAATTCGTGCTTTCATATAATCTTGGCAAACTTGTGATGCTCATTATAATATATACATTTTAACTTTCATTATGAAAGACAATAATATACACATTTCAAACTGCACTCAAGTGAAGTTCTAACTGCTGACACATGAAGAATTTGTGTCTTTGTAATACGCTACCTGGACACTGAAATGTTTTTCTAATCTTTGACATATTATAGCAAATATGATAATCTTTCTTTGAGACAGGTCTTGCTATATGTGCTTCAAATTGGCCTTGAACTCACTGTGTAGCACAAACTGGCCTCAAACTCTCGGCGCTCCTCCTGTCTCAGCCTCCCAAGTGCTGGAGGTACAGGAGAGCACCACCACACCCTGCCAAAGTATTATAACCTTAAAAACCTAAATGTGTTAATTCTGAGTTGTACTTTACACTGTGGCTATAGTATTTTACTATAACTTCCTCCATAACACTTTTTTACTCTCAGGTTTTCCATGATAAAGAAATATGCTCTTGTGTTTCTGCCTGTGTATTTAGGAGCCAGAGCCATAAGAATTTCAAACCATTCCAGTGCTCTAACATAACATACATACACAGACAAGCACACTTGTGCATAGTTTTCTATTCCACCTAGCTCTAGGCAGTGTCTAAATTTTGGACACTAAGAGCAAGCTCTGGTAAAAAGAATTACTGTAAAACTTTTAGATATCAAGTATAATTTACTTTTATGTTTCATATTACAGAGAAAATGATTTTCACATATATAAAAACGTTAATAAAATTGTCTTGTGATTAAGAAAAAAACTTGCTTTATATGTTTATATCAAAAAATTATGCATTTCTATGGGGTTTTTGCTTAAAGTTTTAGATCAATTTTTATACCATCTCTTAGCTGTACTTCTCATTATAAACTTAGACATATATTACAGCACTGTTTCTAGTATGAATTTTTATAAGTAGAAGAAACAGGAAAAAATGTAGCAAGGAAGAAAAGGAAAAATGACAAAATTAGAACTATAATCACACCAGCTAGACCTTCCCACATTCTAGATTCTCATTAATATGCGTTCTCTGTTTGAAAGACAGACTTTCACTTTCCTCCAAAACATGAGTCTAATTGAAGCAATTTCTGTTTGGTGTATTTGTAATTAAAAGGTAAGCGACTATAATAACATAGCATATTTAAAAATAAGCATTTTAGCAATCATTTATACCTTTGCTTTAGGAAAGGTGGAAATAAATGAAGGACTAGGAGAAGTACGCATGACCTATTACCTTTATTCAGAAGGTTCCTCTGACTCCAGCTCCAAAAAGAGAAAGAGAAATACACCAATGGCAGCATGTACCAGAAGACAGGAAAATGTTAAAGTGTGCTAGAATGGTTATGTTGTCGCGGGAAAGCTGGCTTCCATTTTCAGAGTTTACATTTCCTTAGAGACTGCAAATTAATCTGTATAGGAGCCATGGAATAAAGTTCGCACTTGGCAGCTGACAGGACCACCACACGTGTGGATTCATTCTTTGAAATGAACCGGCTCGTAATTTTCTCGTGCAAATGACAGCTACTTATTAAATTGTCAGCTTTTTAATTTATTAAGAAAATTGACTTACCTGCAGTGGCAAACATGAAAGAAAAACAAACCAACTATTGACTTTTCTTTAGGACCAATAAGCCTCTGTTTTAATAATTTTATTTTTCAAGGTTATGGAATTTAAATGTCTTTCATAACATTTTAAAAAAATTTCTTTGCAATGTTTTAATTAATACAAGCACTCAGTCCCAATGAGGCACTAACCATGTTTTTTGGTAAGGACATTCCACTCTGTTAATACTTAAGGGTCTCCTGATATGAGGTGCAAAATAGGAAATGAAGCCATGCCCTATAGAGACGGGGGAGCAAATGAGCGGGGGTATTCTTAATCATCAATAGTAGTGGAAATATATTTCTCTTCCTATAAATAATTTCCTGAAAGTGTGCCTCTAAATGAAAAAGTATTTTCTTGTCCTAAAAAAAATTCCAAATAACACAACCCTGACAATTTGTTCTAAAAGATGTAATAGAAATATGTTAATTGATTGATAAGATGCTCTGAATAAAAATGTTTTCTTTCTACTTTTATTCAATATAAAATAATTAGCAGAAGTTGGTTTGACTATTTCATTTTTACAATTAGTAGTATTCGTGTGGTTACATTTTTCAAACTTGTGATAAATATTTTTCTCTTACTATGGCACTGACATCACAAACTATTGCAACAGAAGAAAACCATGCAGTCCAAAATATTAAAGCCAAGTCACCGGCTAATTCACTGAAGTGAAATATTTCTTGAAACTCAGCACTGTCTCTTAACAAGAAGAAAAGTGACATTTGCAGTAGACATGCTCTAGTAAATACCGGCGCAATTACTGCAGGCTGGCAGAGTGTCGATGACTGAATGTATGGGTGTAAATTAAGGCAAATAATTTTAAAACTTAAATTACATCTTTGAGGCAGGTCATTAATCCTCACAGATCAACTGAATACTATTAAACTAAAGTGAAGCTGTCCTGGTCATTCTAAGAATGAATGAGCCTTTTAAAACTAGAAGTTATCTAGATTTTAGCATAACACAGAACAAGGCTCTATAATTTACTCTGGTAGAGTTGGATACAGATGGACGGAGTAACAATGGCTGGATTATAAGCACAGTTTCTCCTGTACTTAGATGGCAAGATCAACATTGTTAGTATGTAACCAAGAGTGACTTGGATTCGGGTATATGACTAAAATGAAATTATCAATGATGTTTTATGTTTATACAAATGGATGGTTGCAATTGTACTACTATACAGTAAAAATTCCTCTATTCATTTCAAAACAATATTGCTACTGGAAAGATATTGTTCTATTAGAATATAAGGAAACATAGACGTTCTAGTAAAATGTTGAGATAGAAATTTTGTAAGTCTACTGAACATAAGTGCAATGCTAAGTCTTACCACACTGCTTTTTGAGTTTGTGATTATTTTAAATATTATATTAAAATTCCACTCATTTGATGTAGTAAACAACGTGGAAGAGTTTAGACTTGATATGGCATTGCAATACAATGACTAATTTTTTTTCTTAGTTTGAGTCTGCATTATTGAAGATTAGAGGGGATTTTTTTACTAGCATAAATTTTTTTTACCATATGTTATGTTCCTGGCACCATGTAAATACCAAAATAAAAAAGGTTCCCAGTCAGTCAAATCTACAACAAAATAGGTTTAATATATTATAATTCAAACCACAGATGAAATAATTATAAAAGGGTAAGAATGTTGAGGAGAGAGAGTTCTTCAGTCTTCACAAGTAACATAGAAATTTTGAGAAAGTATGATTGTTTTTCTAAAGAAACTAAAGCATATTTTCCTGATTATGTTGCAAGCATGCTGACAAAGTGTACATAACAAACATTCGGATTAGTAAATTAAATAATATATTCCAAATAATAGAGTTTATTAAATTTATGTAGGATTTACATTTGGATGATTACAGAAATTCTCACATAATTGAAGGAAATGGGCTAGTTTTTAAACAGAAATAAGATCAGAAGGAAGAACTCAGTATTTCCAAACATATATGGAGACATGGAATAGCTTGTTGTGAATGAAGGGTAGGGATTCATTGAAATACTTGTTTAGAGTAAAAACTTATAAAGGGAACATGAAGAGATAGTATATCTGTAGCTAGTAGTCAACTGGGATGTCCGGGAATACTAAATTAAGAAACTTAAATGTTTTTATTTAAATTAGGTAATAAAGCAACAGTGCAGCACATAATCAGGAAGGTGACAGGACAAAGAGGAGTTTTAGATGCAACAGTCTGGTAATAGTCAGTGAAATAGTCTTGGCTGTTTATAACAAAGGAGAATAAGAACACAGATCTCCACGCCCTGGGAATGGCATTTGCGGTGGAGAAGTTCACGGAGTAAAGAGAGAGAGCGCGTATTGTGTTCAGATCAACACTGACAAGGCCTGCTAATCTTTTCATGCACAGGCTTGATAATTATAGCACAGGGCAATATTGTTAGAGAAGAAATAAGTTCATAGTATTTAAAAACAATAGATTTTTGCTTCAGGGGAACCTTCCAAGGATGGTTGTCAAAGTAAATAAGAAACTCATAATCCCACAGAGACAAACTCGGTTAGCTTCCTTGGCAAGAAATGATGTGTGAACAATGCAAGGCTACGTATATCTGTGGTTCTGGGCAGGCAGCTAGATTCACGACCTTGGCCACCTACTCACACCTTAGCTTTATGTATTCTATTGAAGGTTTGACTCTGTCACTCTTCAACTTTAATAACAAATCAAGCGTAATGTAACTCTGTATTGTCAAGTATCTACAGATTGTTTTCTATAGTCTTTGGTTTCAATCTTCTATTTGGTGCTCCTTCATTATATATAAACAGAATGAACATGATGTTGGGGAAGCCAGGGCTGAGCGAGGACTTCAACTGTGAAGTGTGCGCTCAGCGTGTGAGGCCCTGTGGAGGTTTTGGTTCTGTGCTCCACATCAGCATAAACAAACAAAAAGCCAAACCAGCTACCTACAAGATAGAAATATAAATATATACTTATTTTACAAAGTACTGTAAAAGTAAGTTCTCGTTGATAAGTTTTCGACATTCTTCCCTTTCTGTTCATAGACATTTTTCAGTAATATTATACAGCTAGTTAATATATTAATACCTTATAAATTTTCCAGGCATCAGAGACCGAATGTGTTGGTAGCAAATCTAATGTTTTAGTCCGTTTCCTTGTTGCCGACACCCACAGCTTAAAGGAGCAGAGCTTTATTTTGACTTGCGTCTATATTCCGCCGTCCGCTGGCAGAACTGTGCGGCAGAGACGCAGGACGCAGGGGCAGGGCGAGGGCTCAGGGCCAGGCTGGAGGAAAGCTGCCCGCATCGTGGTGGCCCCTTTATCTAGTCATGTTTTAACCCCCATCTTTGATAGAGGGGGGAGACATGTAGATACAGATCATAACACCTGCGATATGGCATTTAATGCTAAATGTATTAAAAAACAATTATGACATTTTATGTCAATGTCAAGTGCATACAATTATATATATTTAAAATTATCTTTAAAATGGATATATTTCAAACAAATAATTCAAAAGTACAGTATGACAACATTCTCTCAGCAATTGAGCGAATATTATTTATTATCTTACTTATTTCCCATACACATACACACACACAGAATTTACTTTCAAAGGACTTCGCCACTCAGATAGGATAAACTCTGTTTACATAGATACATCTAAATGAACTTTGCAAATTATAGGATTCTCAATATTTAAACTACAAACACCTTAAGAAGAACCTATTGTCCTACAGAACTATAGTGATTATTCTATCTAAGAAAGTATACGTCTGTAGAAAATTAATAATAATGTAAGACTTTTAGGCCACACTTTGAAACCAGGTCCTGTCGCTGTTAAACACAGTTTTCATGAGAATTGCGTCTGCTCCTTTTTCCTGATCATCTTTACTTCTTCCTCATTTTGCTTTGCAGTTCATGAACTAATCAAAATATCAATGCAATTGTTTGTTATGTGTCTTTAAATACTTGTATACATTAGTATCCTAACCCTCTTTTTAATAACTCATTAATTTATTCAAGAACCCAGACAAAAAATCTTAAAGTATATCTCACACTGGAGAGCTCTCAGGCTTCCCTCCTGACTAGATGCAGACTGAGCAGTTTTAGGTGGCACAAAGCCTTCCCAAGGCACACAGTGCAAGTTTTGATGCATGAGGTCATTAAGTGAGGGATGAAAATTGCATCTCTTGTCATTGTGAAGTTACATTTTTCCCCTGTGTATTACAAGCAGTCTCTGAGGTAACATATATAATACTATAGAAATAAAACATCTTCCTCCAGGATTGCATCCAATGGTTATCTAATTTATTGATGACTCCAGGTAAACGAGTATATTGTGGAATATTGTAAAAGAGCCATTTTCAAACTAAGTGTACTTTACACTTAATAACTTGCAATTTTCTGCAGAGATTAGCGTTTATTTTCTTCTTGTATCTCTTAATAATCCTAGATATACATAACATCTTTTTCAAGATGTATACTGTGTTCTGATCCATTACTAATATTTTAAACTCATAAATAGTAGTGACTTTGGTCTGGGAGACTAATTCACCTCATCCTGTGACTCTATGACTGGACTTATTTCACCTATTTTCAAACGAAGAACATTTCCAATATACAATTATTTTTTATTCAAATGGCCAGAAATGCTGTTATTCTGAGATTATATATGTTATTCATGTAACTGAGTGGCACCCATTACTTGATAAATCTGTAGCATTTGAACCCAATGGCTTACATAACCATTTTATTGGAGGAACATAGCATTTGGGGGCATCAACCTAACTGGCTGTTTAATCTGCTTTACTTCTTTTCTGAAATACTTTTAACCCACTATCCTGATGTTTATCCTAGGGCTCACCACTGTCAGCAGTAATGTTATTGTAAAACTTAGTGGCTGATTAAAATAATTACATTAAACTAAAAAATAATTACATTAAACTACTTAAAAATTTTTTACATCCTGTAATAAACTTCATAAACCCCAAACAAAGTACTGTTGGATGTTAACGTATATTTGACAATAAATCAGAAAACTTAATGGATATTATAATGCCCCAAATACCTTTTGACTTTCCAATAAATTTCCAATCCAGGTCTAATTTGAAATTCCTATTTTTGTTAGGTTGATTTTATTAGCATGGCTTATTAAAATATATATCCCTTAACAAAATAAAACACAGAGAGACAAACACCCAAACATACATATACTTACACATCATGTTTATGATCTATTAGTACATATATACAAAACTAAATAGAAAGCACTCTAGACTTATATATATGATTTACTATCATTAACAGCCAATTTACCTTAGTCTTTCTATAGTTATATGATTTCTAACTGTGACAAATGCTTTATGTATATATTTGTAAATTAGAGGAATGTATCACTAAATGTCTTCACTTTTCTGCTGTTGCTGATATGTATTTGCTAAACAAAATACCCAGGCTGGTTTTTCATGAGACATCTGGAATATATGATTCTAATACCTAACCATATATATGCCTTTGAAAAGGAAGTTGTGTTCTTTTGCACTGCATCAACTATGAAGTTAGTGGTATGAAAATCAGTTTTCCAGGTCAGTGCTCTTAAATTTTATTCTTATTAATTTTTTTTCTTAGTGTATTTGTTTAAAGATATGCATTTATTATGATCAGTTTCAAATATGCACTATTGTTAAATTTACTTAAAATTGTAGTGAGTTTCACTTTCACACCAGACAATGCACTAGCTATTTGTAGATATTCTAATATATTATTTTTTGAGTAATTTCATTTTCATTGTAGGTGATGTACCTCATTGTATATGCTTCAAATTTAATATTAGTGTTACTTTTTAATAATGTTCATGAAGCCGTTTATTTATTTTTTACTTTCTCAATAATATTTCTAAGATTATTTTCCCAATACATAAAAGTATTGTAGGCATATTAATTTTTGCTGAAGTATATACATATATGTGTGTGTATATATATAATTTTGTGTGTGTATATATATAATTTTGTGTGTGTATATATATATATGTGTGTGTGTGTGTGTGTATATATATATATATATATATATATATATATATATAATTTTGAAAACTGATTTACCTATAATGAAATCTGCCTATACAGTGTAAACTTTCGGTTACTTAGCAAAATGAGGTAAAGAGTGTGGAATGGCCAAAATAATACAAGATCATTTCGTTCTTTTTGTGTTTAGTCTGGAAATAAAAGAATAAGCATCAATCTTTTTTATTTTTTATTCTTAGCACATTTATCCATTACATGATGATCAGATTCTTTGTGGAGTGTTGGTCCATGTACATAACATGTGTTCCTTCTTCAGTCCCTCCTCACTCTCCCCATCCCTCCGCCTCCTGATCCCTTTCCTCTTTGAGAAACTTGTATACTATTTATCTTTTATTTCATTGTTTATTCCTATTTTCAGTTTTTCAAATAAGAGAAACCATGTGATATTTAAGTTTGTGGGTCTGCTTTACTTCACTTAATACGGTGGTTAGAAAACTCCCTGAACTTTCTATTTCACACCTTTTCTCTACCAGTGGCCTATCTGTGTTGCAGGATGTGGGAGCATTGTTCAGAATGCAAAATAGGGAAACATCAGGGGTGCAATCTTAAATGGACACACACTGGCCATGTTTATCTTGTGCACTCACTGAGTTAGAAAAGATTATTGGTTTGGAAGCAAAAAGGATAAAATGTGAATTTCTAGTAAAAATGAAAGAATTTAAATGTTACTAAAACATTAAAAATAATGCAGTGTTATCATATGAACAAGTGTACAACTGTGTCTGAGTTTATGCATTTCAAAAACACAAATATGCTATCAAATTGATAATGTATTAGCAATATTAAGTGCTTCTTTTTTATTTATAGAAGATAAACTTTATCAGGGAGAATTTGTAAACACATATCAAGATTATTACTCTTATTGAGTCAGAAATTTCTAAATTTAATTTAAATAATTGAGACAATTTCAAAAATAATGTGATAGTCACTGAAGGTGAATATGTCTAGAAATTATCTCATGTATCACTGACAAAAAATAAAAATTCATATGTCCTGAAGTTCTGTTTAAAATGATTTCAAGGAATGGATTTAAAAATTTAAACATATGACAAGAATCAATACAAATTTATAATGTAGGCACAGATTTGCAAAGGATTTCCATCTCCTTGCATTTTCTGGATAATTTGCAGAAGGCCGTGAGATACAGGTTTTCTGCTAAAAGCATAGTTATGTGAGTAGTTTCACTCTGCATTAACTTAGCAGCAATATTTCTTTCATAACTTGGCTTGTCACATTTTTCATACTCCAACAAAGCACATTATATTTAACGTTAGCTTCAGATGAAATCCTGGAAACTGGAAGTGAGGGTGATATCTATGTTTAAGTAAAATATGCTGGTCTCTGTCGTACGTTTTTAATTTTTATGGAATATTTTTCATATTTCCATTTTTTGCTAGTTTTATCAGAAGTCTAATTTGTGCTCAATGATAGTATCTTTATTCTAAACTAACAACCAATGATACAAGCATTTTCCAGAAATCGAAGAGGACCGCTTGGTAAGATACTTCCACACAGCATAAATAGAAACCGCAACCACATTTCTTCCTTCTTGGGATCCCTCATCACTAATGGGAATTTCTTTTATCAAACAATTTACTTTTTCTTCTGTTTGGATGAAAAGGATGCATAACATATACTTTGTATTTTGTTTTTCTTCATAGGGATGTTCCTAGTTTTCGTGGTGTATTTCACATTTTTCCTGGGGCTATTTTCTTTCAAGTCACTAAATTCTCTTCTAGAGGAATTCAATACTAGACATAACTTGATGAGCAAACACCCATTTTCAAAGAGCTTTGTAAATAAAGTTGGTCCAAGTATATAAGATTTCTCATATATACAGATGAGATTTTCTGTCCCTGCATTCAATAAGAAGTGAATACAAAGTTCATTATATCCAAAAAGTATTTAATTAGATGACATCTAATAAAAATGTAATAATTACATTTTTAATCAGTTTTCCTGAGTCTGTAAGCAATGGCCTATGGCTTCCCTAACTCAGCAGTTCTCTGCACCTTGTTCTATTGATCTTTGCATTACTGTGTAGCAGAATTACACATTTGCCTTTATCAGACAATGTTACAACCTTTGGAACCCACCTATGTCTATGAAATAAATGATGTACTGAGAAAATTATATGCTTATGTGGGTATTGTTGATGAGGAACTGAAGATATGATTTTTTTTAATAGTCATAGTTTCTTCTTAGTGTATACTTTAATAGATATAAGTAAATTACTAAGAGACTATTAGCTCAAAGGATATAGTGTAAATTCTATGAATTCTACTATCATGTGTACATTTGTACTTGCAGCACATGTCACTGTCTGGCTTACAGGTCTCAGTGAAAAAATAAAAATATCCATTTCCCCTATAGCATTTTAAAATATTTTATAAAGTAATATAGTTAATTTTTCATTCAATTAAGAATATTTTCATTACTTTGTATGAAAATTTTATTTGCTTTATGATGACCTTCTAAATAAAGGAAAACTTTCAGTTGTTACCATGTTAACTGTTACAGCTTTCTGTAGTGGAAATGGAGTTTCAAAGGCAAAGACAACTGCAGTTAGAGCATATGTGGAATCAGTGTGAATACCAAGTTTTTATTCCATGGCTTATAAAAATATATGTATTCTTCATTACCCAAAGAATGAAAGCACTGCACAAAAACCAACTTAGCAGATTTTATTTAATATACCAATCTGCACATATTGGAAGGAATGAAAGAAAAACAGTACATGAGACGCTTCTTTTTTCCTATGACAAATTTTTTTTATTTTAAGTAATTTGCTTAGAAATAAAAAAAAGTATATGATAATCTCTAGGCACATTTTTACTTCTTTTTTTTATTTAAAAAAATACAAGTACAAAAACATATTGACAAACAGACACCAATTGGCATAAAAACTAGTACAATCACAACTAATCTATAGACAAGGTGATATGATCTCAACAGTGGTTATTGCTTTATCCATTGATATCTTCGAAGTGTAAATATATAAGCCCGTATCCAGACATGCAAATTTAGTCAATTAATCCTCTCAACAACAGAAAAAACACAAAAACCAAAAATCCAAAGACAAAAAACAAAACAGGCAAACATCAACAACAGCAAAAACAACAACAACAACAAAAAAACACCAATAGTTGCTGCTTTACATATTGTTATCTTCGAAGTGTGTGTTCAGGATAACACATACAGACATACAAGATTGATCAAATAACCCGTCATCGATTATTGCTTAGCATTAAGTGATATAATACAATAGTAGAACCATGTTAGCCCTCCTGCATATATGCATATTCATATATACCTACATACATTTTTGTCTTTTTCTTTTCTACTATCCTTCATCCCATCTGTTCTTTGTTTTTGAACAGATTTCCTTCATGTCTCTTAGTTTATATTCCCACCCTCGGGTTCTTACACCAGTGATACAATACGTTGCCTGCACATGTATCGCTGATTTATTTCACTTATGAGTATGGACTCCAGTTTTGTCCACTTGCCTACAAAGTCCCCAAAACTGTCTTTCTTTATAGTTGAATAATA